>VCRD01000985.1:73660-181755 GCA_006783055.1 Trinorchestia longiramus | reverse complement strand
CAGGCGTGGATATGTTCTTGACGATGGGGTTCTGTTTGGTATCGTTTGAGTCTTTTGTACGAATGTTGTCTTGCATTGATGAGACGTTTAATCTCTTGTGAGAACCAAGGAGGGTTATTAGTTGGCCTGATTCGCTTTTTTGGGATATGGTGGTCTGTAGCGGTTTTAGTTTTGTTAATGTATATAGAGGTATTTGTAATACCACAAAAACATTGGATGACAGCAAATAATGAACAAAAAAAATACAGTCTTCAATTTTCAAAAATCTTTCGAACAATATCTAATTTTCAGTTCAATCAAACTAACTGTTTTTGACACTTAATCTTGTTCTTATTGTCATTGTCAATGCAATTATTGTGGTACACAACCTAATTTAACAGATCAGGAAGATAGGAACAAAGGCTGGCAGGACCGGAAGACATTTTGACAGAATAATGATAATGGAGTGTATATTATCTACGATAAGCTAAATTTCCGTAGACATTCTCAAAATTTTCAATATTATTGATGCCGTCTTGAATGAAGAATGCTGGTAAAAATAAACATTAGACACATAAAAATCTGATTGCGTCACACTCATTCATTTGCCATTTGCCTAATGACACTTCAAAATCATACTCATATTTCCCTATTGCAATGCCTCTACTGAACTTCAGAAAGTAGTTGGTGAAAGTAGTCAACGTTATCTGCACACTCGTCATTTAATTTATTTTCAAACAAATTTGAAACGATGATCTTGCAAATCCATTATGTAAAAAACAAGACAAACCGGAATGTTAGAATTTCGGCCGGTATATTTGTATTTGTTCGCATGGAATAGCTACCTTATTTTACAGTATTTCGGGTTCTAACTTCAAAGGATAACTCTCCACATGCTGCCTCTTAGCCTGAACAAAGCCTGGCTATTGTAGTGACAGAATGAGCTCAATAAATGAACAACTCATTGAGTACGAGTTTTCAAACGAACTTTCAAGTTTTGAATTCAAAGAATCGTTGAAACTCAAACTTCTTTTCTAGTGCAGCACTTCGAGAAGCGCTGGAAGTAACTTAGGATGCTGCTCGTGTAAATTGAGGGTAATTGTACTTCGTAGAAGTGAGAATTGAATTTTGCAACATATATGACCACACAGGGAATAAAATTTACATTTTCTAAGTACCTTGCAATAATCTCATCGTTTTCGTGAGCTTGAAGCCTCTGTAGACCTGAATAACATATTCCTAATTTTGGAAAATATAGATACATAACGCGCTCTAAATTAGTTGCATAATAATTGTTCATGCGAAATTATTGCAGCATGTGCAAATACTTAACATTTCTTCATTTGACATGCAATGCGGCTATTCTACATGGGAGTCAAATATTTAATCACGGTATAGAATGTTGTTCCTAAAAAGTCATATCAAAGATGAATTATTGTGCTAATCAATAAACGCAAGGAAAGTCCACGGAATATGACGCTAATATTTAATTTACTTCTTAACAGGGTTGATATTTTTTCCAGTTCTCTGGATATTTTTCTAGTGAACGGTGTGTGAAACACTGTCCTCCACAAGACTCACGCACGTAAAACAAGCGTAATGCGATGACTTTTGTTGTGAATCGATCGTTAATTTTAGAACGAAACGTGTTTCATCAAGGTAATCTGTACACGGAGATAATTTCAATCAAAACTGAAAGTAAGTTCATGACTCTGCTAGTACGTATATTAAAGAAGTCTTAATGGGTAAAATTTGTATTCATAATATATTTTCATAGGGGTGGTTTAAGAATGGAAGATTCCTGGTACAGCTGTCTATCACATTTTGCCTAGCACCTAAGTTCTATAAGAATACTATAGGTGCTCGTGAGCTCTTGAACTCGAGCGTAAAACCTTCAAGAATGTAATTGTTTAACCCACTGAAACAGTGCATTTCCAATGCAAAAAAATCAAACTAAATAAAATCGTTCAACTTTGGCAATAGTATTGAGTTAATTTTGCGCAAACTCAATGATTTTCATCAAACTACTTAAAAAATTGTTCTTTCCTGATTCTGCTCGCCACTAAACATTAAGGAAACAGTCACAAAGGTCCTGTTAAATCAAAATGACTTATTCACTATCTTGAAGTAAGATTTATACAGTGTACACATGATGCTACCAGATGCAAGCCAGTACTACAAAACTTACGTTAAATAGCACTTCTTTCAATCCCTATCACTTCATTTAGATTAAAAAATTATATTTTTTCCGTGTTACATATGACATGCTTAGAGATAGATCAGTTTTGCGACTGCTTGTGAAATCTTTTCTTTTGACTGTACAGATTGAACAAACATGAGTTAGACTAAATCACGGTCACCGTTTTGTTTTCAAATTCACCCCAGTTACTGCAAACTATTTTTGAACAGTGCTTTGACATGACGAGTAGCGTTATCCTGCTAACATTGTAGATATTTTGAACTGGTTGTTCACCTTTTCAACATCCAGCGAAATGCAACACTGCGCTTAACACGAAGACATCCCTTCTATGTGTATCAACGATCAACAAATTTATTTGAAGGGAAGAGCCGTGTCTGTTAGGACTGGGGAAAACCTTTTTAGAACTTGTGTCCATTTGTCGTGACAAATTTTGCAAACCCTATCGTAATTATAAAGAAAAGTTAGTAGGCTTGAATCAATGCCGGCTACTTTATGCTCTCTAAAAATATGCCATGAGAAAAGTTCACTTTGGCCTTCAAAGGACTTGCAAATGTGTCTTCAAAAAACCTACAAGAGGATCTGTTGATTAAATCAATAAGTTCTTACTTCATGCAGCCATTTTCAGCGAATCCTTTGTAGACAACAAATATTTTCTGATAACGTTACGAAACAAAATAAGTTTTTGTCATACTTGCACAATGTTTCGCTCACCTCAAAATTCACTTAAGATTATGACTGATACCGACGACTTGTTTTCAGGCTTCAGTAAGGAAGGTTCCAAGAGAGTGTTTTGAGATTATTCTTTATGTATTATTATTGTGAAAATTTTTTACAAGTCATTAACTACCTGTGAACTAAATTTTTATGTGAGTTGAGTACTTACTGTACAGTCATATATGACTGTGCAGCGGACATTTGTATTGATACGTATGGAAAAAGTACAAACTACGAAGCAGATTGATTTGCTACAAAATTCTACGTGTAGGGTTGGTTGCCTGTGTAGGGTAAAAAGTTTTGAACAGCCAAGAGTATCGAGAAAACTGGCCAAACGATGGAAATATTGAAGTATTGAGGAATTTTATATATGATCCACGTACTGTGTCGTTATATACATAATATGACAAAATCCTATGAAAAACTGCCCATGAGATCGTTTTGAGGTACAAACCCCTTATAATATCAGTATATTAGGGTTCTAAAATTACAAGCATTTCCTGTGTTAAGCTCAGGGAAACTGCACGTCTCAATTATATTTTTATTAATTTCTAGAATTTGAGCAGCAACCTAAAACGCTCAAAATTCAGAACACTATCGAGTTATACCTATTTTTGTTATCTATTTCTAACACGGCTACAGTTTATGTGCGATCTCAAGAATTCAAAATAAGAGAACTGAGTATAAGGTTTACAGATCGTAAAGACGTAGTAAATTATACAAAATTTAGTTCTGCATGGTGAGGTGTAGGTGCCATCACTATTTTGACTATTCCTAAAATTAATCAGTCATATGTATATGACCTTTATCATATAGACTTTTGCCGTGTATCGATCGGTTGTCGACGTGGCTGTGCGTGACAATCTTTTTTAAAATTGGACTTCCTTTGTAAAACACGCTGAGCCTAATTAACATGCAATTATAAACAGGCTATGTAATTTTAAATGCAGTTTTTCAGTAGAAACACAGGAAAAAATTCAAGTTCTATGGTGAGACAATATTTTAATCAGTCGCTGATATTTCTAAAATAAAATTACTTAATTAAATTTTTAAGCAAAATTCGAAAACTAAACGATGGTCTACTATCGATAACAAAATATGTTAATTAAAATGGTCATTGTACATTAGCTAAGATTCTTCCGAAGTTATGATGTAATAATGTAACACGTAGATATGAAATGCAGTCTGTCAATATAATGCATTTTACTATTAACTACTATTCATCTATCGAAACTAACATGTGATGAATAACATTCGTCAAAAATTTCTATTTCCAGAACTCTAAAGCGCAGCACAAAACAGATCGAGTCAATCATATGAAGCGATTCAAATATGAACATACCAAGGTCCTTCCTTACAGTAACATTCATTTGCCTCAAACAAACCATGTAACAACGTTAGGTTCTTTGACGAGGACAAGGTATGTAATCAAGTGTCGGCTAACAAAGTAAGACGGTTATTTGGTCGCTTCCACGAGGTCTTTGTTCAAGAACGCAGGGTGATATTCTCATCCTAGTACAAAGGTTTCATTTGCTTGTAATTTGAATGGTTGATGGATCTGCAAACATTTGAGGCCAGACAAGATACGAGCAATAATCATCTTCGTTTTTCAACCTGCTATTTGCTAATAATTTAACAAAAACGTAAAAGTAGTTTAAATTATTACAACTTATTTTTTAGAATTCATTTCAATTGATTACATATAAAATATTTAAATGCAACCTATTAACTGTTTAGAGTTTTTCGTAGAAATTTCTGAACGAACAACGATTACAGAGCAGTAATTTTTATTTTTCAATACGCACCATGGATACAGGAAAAAACGTTTATTTTCGCACAGGATGCGCAGAAACAGCAAAACATGAGCAACCCCCGCTATTTCTAGATTTAGCGCTGCGTCCAAGTCATGAAGTACTAGTTCACATGTTGTGTACTGGTTAAATGTTTTATATTGGAAGGTCATGTAACAGGAGCTCTGACACCATCAAAGGATGGGAAGCAACTACTAGAAAGCTTTTGAATGTCTGAATGTGACAACAAGCTGCTTGAGCATATGTTGAAATCTGAATTCTGCTATTAATGTGGCCGAAGGACAAAATAAGTGATCGAGATTGAGTGTTTCAAATGTGTTAACGCGTCATGCATCATTAAAAGAAAACAGTTCGAAAAAGTCGTTTTATGAAGCATAGGACTGATTTATTTGTGTGATTATTACTCAGTGCTAAAGTAATTATTCTTTATAGTGTTGCTACAATGTAGTAGCAATATAGTTAGAATGAGGATAGAATGTAATGTATTCCAAATAAGCAGAATTTATAATTGAATTACGATGTAATGCTGTTAATATGCATGCATTTTTCCGAAAGTATAAAGTTTTTGTACATGACAATAATATGACAAAGATGGCTGTCATTAGGTAAATAAAGGTTTTAATGTACCGAAAGACTTCAGAGTCAAATTTACATTATTGCAAAATTAATTTTTTACTTCATATATTTTTGTTTCGTATCCGAAAACAGTTATTTCTTCTCACTTTATCACACAATACAGAATCGCTCAGACCTCGATAAAATTAATACAAATGTGGTGTTCATAACTAATTTCGTAATTAGTAATGACTTTCCGTAGACTTTTATTCCACATCTACAAAATTCATAAGAATATTTGCTTGGCGCTATGAGCCTAACACAGCATTCTTAATCCACGAAGCGTTTCGGGAAATGGATTACGAGGCAAGCGTTCTGTGGCCCTTTTCAACTGTAACGAAGTAAAATTACTGCTTCTGTAAGATTTTTCAATCCAAGAAATTCACATTCTTTCATCTGTGATGGCTCATGATGATCAAATTAGAATCTATACAAATTTTACGACGGCTGTGATGCTAAGAAAGTGGCATTTCGGCCAAAATTTCAAATACTGTTCCATCTACAAAAGTATGAGTATCTCTCATGTTAAAAATAGAAAATTATGTTCATACTTTGTGCATAATACGATTCAACTAAACGCCTATTTTTGTAGGTTTCCACAAACAAGACAAAAGTTATTAACTAACTATGAAAAGCTACTGCTTTATTTTATTGGCCTTCCTTTTCCATGAATTTAGACTGAATCAGCCCGAAATCTTAATACTAAAGTGATTTCGAGTTATGTAACCATATTTTTACCTCAACTTTGTACATCTTCGAAGAGAAGAATCTACTCCAGGAGATATAAAAACAATACTCTTTATTGCAGACACACAGTATATGATTTACTTTCCTGGGTTTTCCTGCGCTGTAACTTGTCGTAAGGTGTCAAGCCTTTGAGGAATTTTTCAATTATTGTTGCAGTAAACTTAAACTGTGTCGACAATTTTATTGAAAATTAAAAGAAAAGATATCTAGTAAACAAGGGTATTTTTATGACACAATTCAAGCTGTGCATCGTTCGCAACGTTGTGCAAGAAAATGGAGAGGCTTCCGTCAAAGTTTTTTTCTAAAGATTTCTTTTGATTAAAATTTGCGTGAGTAAAAGGTTACTGAAATTGTTTTTCCTAGAAATGAAGTACAATCAATTACGTCTTTAGCTGATTTCTATACTATGACCATTCATTTTGGATGCAGTGGTGTCTTTTGACAGTCTTCGATGATTTACTTGTGTCCGACAACTGTTATGTGTTCTTAATGCTGTTGAAGAATATCCAATTCTAATTACACTGTACAATTTGCTGCAAAAATGACTCTTTCAATGCAAGAAAGCAACAAGAAGTACAGCTCGATACGCAAGTTCTTTGTCGCTTATCCGGTTCGTACAGAACATACTTTCAGATGAGTCATATTTTTTCTGGTAGTTTTAAAATGTTACAAGAAAGCAGGGTGATATATTTTATTAAATACTTTCAGGAAACGCTGTAATAGCTAGATTCTATATTATAGTCGCTGTACAGGGTACGGCTACATAACTTTTCTTCAAGCGTTTCGCCCGGAAAAAAGGAAGTGATGTTGCCGCTCCTTATACAATCTGTCCTTCCAAAACCCACAGTGATTCACCTTCGTAACACTTTTCATACTCGTAAGACTGAGCTTAAAGTACTCTACAACTCACATTTATTCAGACTAGAATCAGACGTGCATTGTTTTCAATAGTTTTATTCTGAATGCAAAAAGGGAAACACTTCGGCACTTCACAAAATTAATGGTAAGATAACTGAAGCAAAGTAAAAACACAGAGCAGTCTCACAATCTCATAGGTTCCTTCGTTACTTCACCCAACTCTGGCATTTAGATCACAACAGCAGCTATTACTATGGTTTTTTATAGTAATAGCGTCTTTGTAGTTCCTTACAATCTCATTAAAACGTATTTCGCTAACCTCTTTCAATAGGCTTTCTCTTCTGAGAGAAATCACTCAATATTTATCTTTCACAAGAGGCTCTACTTATCATTTATTTGTCCTATTTTATTACATAAATGGTTTTGCACCTGTTTTTATTAAGACTCGTGTGCATTAAGTTTTTGAATAACTCTTATTCATACTCTAGATGCGCACTTTCACTACATTCTGATGAAACTCGTATAACATCACGTCCTATTCTGTAGTATTCAAATGTATTCAAATTCGCCACCTTTACACTTCTACAAGCAACAATTTATTGTTCAGACTCCAAAAATCTGTCTGAAACCCTTTATCTTGCTTCCAAGAGCAAATGATGAGACATTTCAGTTATTTTTTTATCGTCATTCATGCATATCCAACAAGCGACTACACATGTGCGTTCCCATCTATACATAACCAATTCTAGTTTTCTCCATAAACCATCTTTCATCTTCTTCCCCCACGTACATTTAGCCAAATTTTTTTGTTCAAACTATTTCTAGCATGTAAATTCATCCAACATATTTCCAACAAGTTTTTCCAATCTAATTCCTATTATGTGACTGTATCTTCGCCGTTAATGTTTTGGAAAAATTTGAATGATGCTCATATTTGCTCTTTTACAACTGGCAAACTCATCCCAAAATGCACTTTGTTTTCACTTCCATCAGTTACTGACTTATAAGTGCTATTAAACATCTCTATTCCCTGTGCAAGCTTTGCTTCTGTCCTCATTTACCGCGAAAGCCATTTCCACTCTTTTGCACAGTAAAACACTCGTTTACCCGTAAGCATAGCCCAACAGTTCAAGCGAAAAACTTCTTACAGCTTACAACTAGAAACAATACGAGTACCTTGCCTTTTTCTTCAACGTTAGTCTTCTTCACAGAAGCTTTCGCATCTCAAACAGTTTAATTTCACCTCTTTTGCTCTCACTTCACCTACAATCATAAACTTTATAGTCATCGATTCTTGAAGCACGGGTACTGCAAGTCATTCTTTCTTTTCTTTAGCCCATACAAATAGCAAATACGGAATGCTACATATGTTGGTAGGGTTAAATTTGACTCACTGTTCAAACAGTGCTTCATTTTTAAAACACATTTTGAACGCTCTCTTTGTGAGCTTACTTCGTTTTCCCTTTTTAACAAAAACTTTTATCAGCGATTGGTCGGGTCGGGAATTATGTTTCCGCTTGGCTAAACTTTTGAAAACATTTTTATGTACATTTTATGTTCCCTTGAGCAAAATGCATACATTTCTTTATTCAAACGTTTTTTTCATCTGAAAGAGGATACTTTCTTATTTTCATTCGTGTTTTCAACACATGCCAAGTAATGAAAGAGAGTGGTAAAGTGTCACCCAACTTTAAAACAAGTACTACTTTCTTTTCCAATTGCTTTATTAGTGTTTAAAAACATAGTATGGCTCATTTTTGGCTTCATTTGATTCATTTGTAGGTAAACGATGGATATAAACGACTTCGGGGCAAACTTACTCAAAATTAACACACAGCACAGTAATGTTTAAATTTCGTTCCCCTACGCTGTAGATTGACGTTTTACAGCAAAATTATTAACTAAGTTATTTTTTCAATATGAAACCAGCTTTCCAAACAGTTTTTCGCTTGTGTGACGGAGATACACATAAATGTATTTGAGTACTGTCCCTTCAAATAAGTCGAATCTATCTCAAGTAACACTGTGTTCACTTGTGCTTCAGATCTCACTACCTGGCTTGATGCACTCATGCGTCGATTCTTATTTTGCCGATCCAAGCGTTCCCACGAAAATAAATGCTATCTCAAAGTGCTGTTGATTGGCTTCAGGATTTCAATGTTTTACATTATTTTCATGTCTTGCCAACCTTTGCATATGAAAATTTCGTCTAACGCTGCAGTATATATGACAAATTTAACGACACTTAATCATATTGTTGTAAAATAGTTCGGCGTTTTAGATTTGAACCTCAAATTTATAGATATACGCATGTTTATTTACACTGTTAGAAGCAGTTTTTAAAATGCACTACTGGTTCAGAAAATTCATTTTTAACGTTGCTTTAACTAACTGGGTTTCCTTTTACTCCTCAGAATATGTCAAACCCTAACTTCTATTTGTTTTATTCCAGCGATGGTAAAAATAAATACTCCCTCCGGTCGGAAATAGTTAGTCCATATCAATGTTGAAGTTGATCGGAAATATTTGCTCCAGAACAATTGTAAACCTTTAGAAAGGATACTTGCAAATCTACTGGTTGTAACAAAAAGATAAACTTTATTTTGTAATTCAGTACATTAAATTGATAATGTATAAACATCAATGAATAAAATTTTTAATAAGATAAATAACAAAAGACAAACTCTACATTGTACTTAATTATATGGAATTAATAATGTATCAACAGAAGAAACATATTTGCCACTATATTTATTCAATACTTATTAATTTATTCTTTATTTATCTGAGATCTGAATTGAATTTGAAAGATTCTCTTTCTTTCTAGTTGTACTTTCGGCAGATGTTGAAGCCTTTAATTGTTGCCACCGTTAGTCGAAATAATCTGTTCCATTGACTGCGACAAAGTAAGGAAAATGTTGTTCAATGTTGATCTCTGTGATATTTCTCAAAGCTGTTACTGCTTCAATTAATTCATCAACGTTACATGGTGCTTTTTGATGTTGAAGGGATTGAATTGAATTAAGATAGCCGAGGTCAAGTACATTCAGGTCAAGACTGTTTGGAGGCTGGTTAACAATTTCAATATTCAAGCCTAATTTTTCCGACGCTTCCGTAAATAAGGGATCAGTTGAATGTATGTGTGGTCGAGCATTGTCTTGCTGAGTTTATATGGTGTTTATTAGTATCATCTTTATTTGCCATATTCTGCAGGTAATTTAAGAACTTTTAAGTATTATCTGGAAAAGGAAAAAGACAAAATTATATTAACTTTTACCCTCTTTTTTATTAAAGGGTAAAATTTGTGTTCAACACACTATGAACGATCGTCTACTGTACTTAAAACAGAAGTTCGTTAAAAGACACTAAAACGCAGAGTTTTCTCCTTGTGTAGCAAATATTTCCAACTGAAGGGAGTACGAAGTAATACATTGAAAATGGTCGATTTGAAATTTAGGAGAATGTTTCGATATCACAGAAGGAATACAATATTCAACTTACTTGTGATCCAGCACATCGGTGCACCAAAAACAACTGTAGTGTTCAAGATTTACTCTACTGAATTCGTTTTTATTATCATTCACTAGTGTAATGCCCGTCTAATCTAAATAATTACCTAATCTGTGAGCGAATGCATTCTGCTGAAGAATTTCATCCCTTCTTTCTTGAGTTAAATTTGCTAGTGCAAGTCGATGCTGTTCAACATCGATCTGCAGAATTTCATCCCTTTTTTCTTGAGTTAAATTCTCTCGTCCCACTCGTTGTTGTTCAGCGTCATACCGAAGAATTTCCTCTCTTCTTTCATGCGTTAAGCTCTCTCTAGCTACTCAGTGTTGCTCTGCATTATTCCGTAGAATTGCCAAACGCCGTTCAAGGGTCAGGTTAGCTCTAGCTTCTCGTTGGCGAGCAGCATTGCTTCGTCTTGCCATTTCGCGTTGTTCGTCAGATAGTCTTCGGCGTCTTTCTTGCTGTCGAAGTCTTGCTGCTTCTCTCTAACGGTTGGACACGTTTCTATCCATGTTGGCTTTTTTTGTCGGAATTTTATCCTGAAATATCCTCTATTATCACTTTGAAGCTTTTCAAGAAAATCACAATTCCGAAAACAATAATTCAATTTCCAAAATCTTTGGCCTTATACTAAGTGGTAGCCAGGTTACTGGTCGAACTAATTTAAAACATTTCTTTTCGCATTATCAATTAAAAATATCAATGCACCATGATGAATTTCAACAGAAAAATGTCCAAAGAAAATTTCTATTTGTAAAAATAAACCGATTGTATATTCTGGATACCATAATGCAAGTGAAAGGGAATTGAATTGCCACAGAAAAATAATGCAATAGAATGATTTCTTGTATTTCTTAAGCTTTATCCTTTTTGCTATCTAAGCTATCGTTTAAAAGAGTGGGACACACGGACAGACAGACGGAGGGACGGACGTGGCTCTTATTATAGTATAGATTATGAATGAGTAATGATTACTTTATTGTAGGTTGTTGCTGCCTAGATACTTACGTAATTAAGGGCATCTGAGATCTTTCAGCTCTTGTTTTCAATTTAAACTTCCATACTCAGTTTTCTGACGATAAAACAACAGCTTCGGAATGATCTGACTCATGTATGACAAGTGCTATACAACTTTCGTTTTGCGAAGGTCATGCTAAAACGCCGATATTTTCTTCTAACACACTCCGCAGCACATATCCAACAGTACCTAATCAGTTGTACCTACCTACTATTATTATCTCTAAGCAGTAATGTTTCTCAGCAATACGACCTCCCAGCAGTACCATCTCCCAGCACTACCATCTCTAAGCAGCACTATCTCCCAGTAGCGCCGCGCACTAAACGATGAATACTCATCGAGGATTTCATTCCTTATACATATTCTTCATCCAGTTTGTATATTCTAACTTCATTTTAGTAGATTCTCAAGCTTGAAATTAGCAGAGATAAATCTCAAGCTTCAGATTAGTAGAGATAAATCTCAAGTTTGAGATTAGTAGAGATAAATCTCAAGCTTGAGATTAGTAGAGATAAATCTCAACTTTAGAATATCAAGATTTGTACCTGAGTTTCACAAATCTAATCTCGGGATCTGAGTCCTTCGCAAAACAGTAGGACAGTTAAGGCACGCGGGTCAAAGTTGGATCCCACAAAGTATTTGGAATAAATACTTAACCTTGAATCAAAAGTGATGATCGCATCTCTGACCAGCTCGCTCACCTTAGCAACGGCAGTATCCTAACAAAGAATTTTTGATTTTTGATTTATCCATAAACAAGTGGAATTAATGAAAAATAAAAAGTTCAGGGTTAAATGATAAATCTACTGACAGTAAATTTGAAGGATGAGCCAATACCCTTGTTGAAATAGAATAACTCATGATAGGTCAATCTTTTTCTTATAAAGTGATATGTAAGGACAACCAACTTTTTAAATTCAATTGTGGCATCTTGAGAAATTTTTGCTTCAAATTACTGATAGTTCTTCACCTTTGAAAAATTGTTGAAGTAAAATTTGAACAGAAGTTCAATAAAAGATATGTGAAAAAGACAGTAACATGTGGGTGGATGAGTGACAGATAGTATCAATTAACAATCAGTACGAACAAAAATATTCAAATCGTAATATTCGCTCGCTCAGAAGTAAGCTTAACCATAGCATCAAAATTCTAGTATGATAGTTTTCTCGTTCATTTCGCCGCTGACAACACTACGTAGTCGACGTTTCTCCAAGTATGGATAGAATCTTGGCATCTATAGTTCATTATTTGATCAATTCTTCAATACTATAATCCTCCTATTTTATGAAGAAATGTAATAAATACCTCGATACTCAAATTTTTATTTTTTACTCTAGGAGTATAGTGTACACCAAGAATTAACTAATCAATTGGACAAATTCAAAGTACGTAAATAGATGTGTTCCACAAAGCTTTAGGAATCAAAAAATTTCTTATGGACAATATGTAGATGGTTGCCTGAAAAACTTTAGTTGAATACGCACGAACAGAGGACTTCATTTTCACAGTGAAAGCGACGAGCAGGCGGACTGAGAATTTCAGTCCTGGCCATCAGCAGACAACAAACAGACTCATCAGTCTAAGCCTCCCCTCCCTGCCCACGGCTTCCAGGTCTCAATGTGCCTCAGAACCGGAGTAAACAGCCTCATGCTTCAATCCATAGACGTGCAGAACTTAAAGGAAAATGAGAATTCTTTTCCGGGTATGTCCAAAATCGCGGTATAAAAAATTCATTGACCACTTGGCATCTTATGAAGCTTATAAAGAACTAGACAGTTCCCATGGAAATTCCACGATTTAGATTCGACTAATTTGAAATTATTATTAAGATGAACGTATTAAAGATATTTGACGAATTATTGTATTGTGAATGAATATTTTTCCCACTGTATACAGAACTACCATTCTGTATCTTATCTAATGATTACATGTCCCAGATAGTACCCGTTAAAATTTCTTGGTTTAAAAGTGATAAAATTAAGGATCTATGAAATAAAATGCATTTTTCACTTTTACCCGTGGTACCATCAGAATCAGAATATTTTTCTTGAATACATACAGAACTTTCATTTTGTAACTTATCTAACGATAACATGGCTGTGTAAAAGAAGAAAGTTAATAACGGAACAAATGGCGTGTTTTATAGTGATCCGGTGCCTTTGGTATCCACAATACAATGCTTGTAATACATGCATACCCGTTCTGATTTCAGTTCAATAATTTTTCTTCAGTAATAGGTCGGAATTAATGGGGCGGACCCACACAGATACAGCAAGATGGAGATACATAGGCGATTATATATGTAGATACTCCGCATGGTGCAAGAAGGCAGCACGGCGGGTGGTGGAGGGCAGGAGGTGCTTCGGATGGCAGGTGTGTCCCGCCTGCGCGCCACCACCTCAGGTGCAAGAAGTAATGGGACGGACACATACAGATACAGAGAGAGAGAGAGAGAGAGAGAGAGAAAGGGGGATACATAGTCGAATATATGTAGATTCTAACCAACTGACGAATTTCGGGGAAAATCTTTTTTGCAGTTTTAATCTAATCTAATCTATCTAATTTAACACTAAGAATGACCGTCGTGTGTTTATATATTTATTTATATATATATATCTATTTATTTATTTATATATTTATTTATTCATATGTTTCGTGTCACTTTCAAAAAAATTAGAGAAATCCAGAGTCTTATATACTCGAGTCCGTATCGTGGATACCGAGTTCGGCGCGGCATTGCCCTATGATTCGGGTACATTGTACCCGACTATGACACGAATTGCAGAGTCAATTGCAGCAGTAGAAAACTAAGTGTCTTAGTTTTCACAAGGAATGTTGTCATTAAAGAAATTATTAAACGTTTGTCCTTTGTAAATACATATAAAACTAAATATTGTGCATTGTGTTCTTATATGTAATTATATTTAATATCTTTCCAACAGTATTTGCCATCATTTTTGATGGCACGGGTATTATCACAAAATCTCTGCCGTCATTTTTGACGGCTGGGTACACTAGTAAATAAATGTCTATTATGTGCAATCTTAAATCGAGTATAAAGGCTGTCCTTAGCCCAGAAAGTTGATAACATTATTTAAAAAAAATAATTCCCCTATCAAACTAACGGGTGAAACTTAATTCGAATTGTTTTGCTTAATTTAATCGTAATCGATCTATGAAATGCAAACACCTGGATTTATGTTTTGATATGATTAAAAATAAGCAAAATAGTTTTAACCTTCGTTTTAATGCTTTTCATTTTTTCATCTGAAAATAAATTTTGAAAATTTAGTATTTATAAATGCATACTGAATGGATTATTGTGACGCCTCTAACTAATATCCACTTAGAAATGCAGAGTCCTTAATGCAGCGCATCAATGATCCGGAAAAATTTCTGCTGCATCTGTACCAAACTGAAAGTAAACTTCGTCAGTGAAGATTACGATACTTTTCAGGCAGAGAAAGCTTATGCGTTTGTGTACTCATACAGATCATTCCAAACGTTGCTTCATTTTTGTGAACAACTTATATGATGCAGACAAAGTATGTGAGCCATCTACATGAGTATACGTTTTTTGAGTCAAAGTTAATGAAGACGTTTTCCAAATCAACAACTCTACACTCTGAGGTACGAAGCCCGCTTTTTGAGACTGAAGTAATTAGCTCTCGAAGCAAATACTGATCGGTCAATGCACGTTTTCTCCATAACTCTGGTCTCCAGTTGGAGACTCGCTTTGACCAGACTCGTTAGTAAGTTTCGGACACACCTTTGTCACAAAAGTGTTTAAATTTATGATGCATACAGAGCCGATAAGCACGCTATGAACAACTATGTTGGGTTTGAAACTTGAAGCATACGAGGAGTTAATTCAGAAGTTTCATGATTTTGGTTGCACTTGAAAAACGATTTCATCTACAAATTCGACCAGTTTAGTTTCCACTGCCATCTATATTTTAAAGCGTTACTGCAATAATCTGACTGGTCTTTCTCTCTGAGATGTATATGAGTTTGTTTTCATTTTTCAGAAATTTATGTTCACTCACATACTGGACGAGAATAAGTATTAATTTATTTGACGTATACCCAAACGGTCGTGTACTTGATGTGTGCATAAAATTACCCTAGGCTTATCGAGTCTTCTTTATTCTTTTCTTTGACACACATGGTATAAGAATTTTCTTAAAATGAACAAGCCTATGCATCGGTTTCTCTCCTAACCGTTAACAGTTAAATATTTAAAACCAGTATGAAACATTAAAATTATGATCGACCCATCAGAAAAATAATTGTTTTATCTCATAATGATCCCATGCCCAATGCATTATTTTGATTGGAAATAACATCATATACGATCACTCACTTGCTTATCCATCGTAGATTATTCATCCCATTCATTCTTGTAGATCAGTGCGCTCTCAACTACAGGAATTCGGGTAGTTTAAGCGATCGTTTGTGTGCATTCGAAGCCTCTAAATCAAGCGCTGGTGCTCAATTAAAGACGCTATTGTCGGTAGCCTAGAGTGAATTCGGGTCTCTGGCTTTACTGTTGATTTCAGCACGAATGTTCGACAGGCTGTTATGAGAAATACCTGAAACACTTGATATCTTGACCGTTACATACAATCAACTGTAAATCTATGGGCCTGCAGCCAAGCGTGAAAGTTCAGAATGTGGAATTTGAAATTAAATTTCACTGTGTTCAAAGTGAATTAGGGCTCTAATATAGTGTCGTTTGATCTACAAGTAGTGATGTTAATGGAATAATTCATGCAAAATATTCAGTCATTATATTTCAATAAAACAATGGTGGCATTGATAAACCGTAAGTTGGATATTTGTGTTAATTGCTTCAATGTTCAAACTACCCTCCAAGCCGATCCCAGTACAGCTCTGTTCTGTTCTTGGTATGGCTTGTAATCTTTTTGACATCCTCTTCACTCATAATGTCAGTGAATTCTTTCATAATACATTTCAGCTCTGCCACAATGCTTAATTGACACCTGATGATGTGTATCATTGCCTGAACCCAGGAAGCGAAATCAAGCATAAGTTCAGTGAGTATGGGGTGAATGGTGATCCGTCCGATGTGAAAGCAATCTGTCACCAAACTTGGATTCTAGATCCGGAAGACATGAGGCTGTCACCTGACAGGTGGCACCGTTCTGCTGAAGCCAGTACTGACGTCTGGTGTCCACAGTCTTAACTGCATGGCAGACTGAATTCTTTAGGACTTTCTCCAGGTAGACATCAAAGTTTCTTCAAACCAAACCACTGGGAGAATCCTCCCATCCACCATCTCTACCCAGGACATGACTTTTTCTCCGTTTTCTTTCCACTCCATTACAGTATAGAGGTTTGTTTGGAACCTATACTTGTTGATTTGTTTGTTTTGGGACCGGTGTAAAACAATGATTTTTCATCTAACCATATTACGAGCTGGAACCAGTCTTCTTCGAAACCGAGCCAAAAATGCGGGCCGTCAGCCTAAATTCCTTGTTCGCTGAACTGAGAATCTGCGTCAGGTGCGGCATAAGGGCTTTCGAGTTGATGTTTGCTCAGAATTTGCCAGATGGTTCCATAGCTTAAATGCAACTTATTGGCAGCGTGTCTAATATAGGATTCCGTATTTTGTTCAAAAGGATACTTTACTGTATCTATCAGGTCATCCCATAAGTTCTGTCCGAATTTTCATTTATGAGGCACCCACTTTCCAAGTTTAGGAACTTTTCCAAGTTTTTGAAGATAACGATGAACAGTTGTATGGTTTGAACTGAGAACCACTACTAATTCTTCAACTGATAAAGAAAGATTTTCTCCAAAGGCTGCTTCAAGAAGCTTTTCATCAAACTAAACTGGACGTCATCTTCAAGGGTGAAATCTCCAACTTTGAATTTCGTAAACCATCTTCTACAAGTTCTTTCATTCACACATTCCTCTCCATAAACTGATTAAATGTTTCTAGCCGCTTTGGCTGCTGAGTTTTATTTCTTGAACTCGTAAAACATTATGTGCCTCAAATAATTCGTGGGTACTTCCATGTTAGCAGGGTTTTAATCAAACACAATTTAATTTTATTGTTCTCTGAAATAAAATTTGATCAGTTTAAATGCATTTGAACATAAAAACAATGTTCAGCTCCATTAGACATTATAAAATACTCTTTAAATTTCGTTCAATTTAAAAAAGGTAATATTCGGACAGAACTTATGGGATGACCTGATAGCGTCTGTAATGCCACAAACTTCTTGTAACTGGAAACTTGAGGTTGAACTGAAGTTCCTTGGTTAAACCTGTGAAATATTTGGCACCTCACATGGATGGCTGAGAATGAATTTGACCCTGAATACCCTTTGGATGTGTTTGATGCTCTAGAGCCGTCTGAATATGACGATGATATACGATGACTGTTCCTCAGTGAATGGCGAACTTGGTTTCAAATAACGACTGGGCCATTTTTGAGGATGCAGCTTTTACAATGAAATGTTATAAAAAATGAACATTCATGTCACTTTATATGAATACCCGACCTTTGTGGTATCGTAGAAACGCGTTTCATTGAAATAACGATTAAATATCTTTTTAAGAATTATTGTATTATTATCACTATCTATAACTCATCCAGTAGTGATTTCCTTCCCCATCCAACTCTTTCACTTTGAGATGAACTCTCTCCCTTTGAACAATTTTCGACTGCTCTGCACAAAATGTTTTGGAATAAGGTAAACAACGAAGGAAGGGAGCGTTGAACTTGAAATTTCGACATGGTTATGAAATAAGCCAGGTAAACTGCTTCCGTCCGTTGTTCAGAACACGCCAGGTATTTCTATTTAGCTCGTGGAGAGGTAAAACAATTGTCTATCATGAACTGGAGCTTGCGTATAATTGCAAGTCATAAGCACAAATTGCATTCTGGCGCTGCAGTAAAATAAAGCATTCAAAAGAATAGTAAAGAACTAGATTTTGAGAAGACCAAACTAAGAGAAGGAATTTAGCCAGTACACTTACAATAAAAATATATCTCTGAGCTATAAATCATCAGGATGGAATTTACAGAGACATAAAAACACAGAACTTGAATTCGACAAAATTCAACTCTAATTACTGTCATATTCACTCAGGATTTTGAAGAATGAGCTTGTTTCTTCTTAACAAAAATTTGTTAAAAAGTTAAGTTACATTCCACTCAGCATATTGCCAAATACAATCTCGAAATTGAAAATCAATATCAAAGTATCCGTAAAGAAAAGAGCTTTGATGATTCATATTGTCCAATTAGTCTCAGTAAGTACTGTAAGATGCATAAAAGAGCTCATAACTTGCATTGACTTTAGTTGATGCTCAGTGAAGCTCAGCAGTTGATACCAAACAAATGGTACCTTAACTCAAGATTCATGTATAATGTGCGATGAAATCTTCGCTAGATTTCAGAATACTATCTAAGGAAGATGAAGTACATGAAGATTAGTACACAAATGCACGTCAATTTTGTTGACTTACATTAGTACGATAGGAAAAATACTAAATAAGCTGCAATCCATCATGAACCAACTGATCAGCTGGAAAGTTAACATTTTGAGGTTAGAACCATTTTTGCATAGCTTCAACAGCCTTTACCGTTGACATGTGGATAATTAAAGAAATAATTTAATAGCTGCTATCGTTTCACACACAAAAGAAAATGAACATTGATTAGTTCTGAATTCCCCGTGTAGTAAATATGCCCCATTTCTTAAAGCTTAAACTAATGTGAGAGAATTCGAGAGCTAGACAATATTTATCCACAAACAAAAAATGAATCAAAGTTGAGAAATGACTTCTCGTTTAAAGTTGTAGCTGTCGCGGTCCGAATCAAGAAGTTTCAAGGCGATTGATTTCTTCTGATCCACTTCGTAGAGAGCCGATTTTCACGATAAATAATTTATTAAAGTGTTACAAAACAGATCTAGTTTTTATTTCTCATTCAGGTGCAGAGTAGGCAACAGGTCGTCCGCAAACATCCTAACAACGACGTCCTATTATGCAGCTTCTTTCTCCGATTCACAATTTATGGCTTCATTGTCACCATCCATGTGCGATTAAAATAATTTGTTGTTGACGATCTCATGGTCACCATTGATGTGTGTTAATAATGCATGCAGCTTGTTGTTGAAGTAAAATTAACATAGTAGACTGGAATAATCATATTATATCTGATTACAAAATGCTTTCGATTTGAGGAAATTGCCACTACCTATTTCAAGTTATGTACCCTCAGGATGCAGCGAGCAATATTTTTCCTTAGGAAATTTAGTTCATTGTGCATGATAACTGTAACTGTTAAAAGAAATGATTTAAGATCATCCGATAAATATTTCTCAATCGATACCAATGAAATAGATGTTTCATAATGTGTGATGCCACATAACATGAACTTTCAGTATTTAAGAACTGGTTGAATGAACTTCTCTCGCCAGTGCAGTCAGCCGACAGTTCAAACGCATTATATTATTGTGGTCTCTGCTCATGAAGAAGCTTCAAAGCATTCTTTGTATCAGTAATGAATTACAAATCGACGTCTGACGCAACTTTTTAATCGAGTAGTCAATTTCTTCATACAATCACCGATGCATACGGGCAATTATTGGGCTTATCGCATGAGTATATAATTGGTTATTAGTGCATGATGTGTGAATGGAAGTAATATGTGTGATATTAAACAGTTAGAGCTTCAGAAACATGGTTTGGACATAAATGCTATTTTTTCAGCAATGGTACTGATTCGGCTTAGCAGTTTCGAAACTCATCCACACGTAAAATTATTTATAAAACTACTTAAAAATTATTACTAGCAGAATGCTTTTATAATTTTTTAGCATTAATTTTTTTAATATAAATAGAAAATGATATATGCACTCAAACTCTAAGATAACAACACATAAAACAATCCAAACACCTATTTAGAAAACCCTTTGTTCGTAAACATTGCACTATTTTGGCAAATATTATTTTCTCTCATTGGTAGAATTATACATAACAACACAAACACACACAACACACACACACACAGTGGATACTGCATATGTTTCACACTCAATTCAAAGTAAAAATTGGAAAAAATATTAAGTGGATAACAATACTTGACCAAGTATATTGCGGGGTTAATATTTATTAGCCAACTTGAAATCTTTATTGTTATGGTCAACAAAGACAATACAAGCAACATTTTATCTTTTCTTGAATTTCTTTAAACATTCCTTGGACTTTAAACTTCAATCCGTCGCAAGCAGAGCGATTTGAAATCCCATCCCAGAAAATGAGCTCTAGGTTTTATACTTACAGGTTTCATCCAAGTTGATGAGAAGTTCACCTACGTAATAAATTACATTTATTTTTTCTTGGCCGGCGGTAAAATTGGCCTTTGAAGCCGAACACTGCAATGGCAAAGCCCGGGAGATCGGCCTCTTGTTAGGAACTTTGGCAGTAATCGAGTTCAAACTTAGACGCTGCTACGCGTGATTGGCAGCACTGATGCGCATTCGCCCATCTCCACAGCGAGCCCGAAACTAATAAAAAATGATTAACATTGACACACAGAGCTTACACACACCACTGGAACGGCAGAGACAACTCGTCCTTCCAGAAGAAAATTTACGCGCCTCTGTGGTATAACCACTACGGTACCACTGCTTTTACTGACGTTAAAGACTGGAGTTCAGAAATTCTCATACCGTCATAGTTACAGTCACATCTCCTGTCAGCAAAAAAAAGTACGCACAACTGAGGCTGCACTGGAAACTTTCTCGACCACTGGAGCTGAGACAATTCTGTTAAAAGGTTGACACACAAGTGCCACTGATGAGACTTGTGTTAAACTACGACTAGAAAACACTTCTCCACTCATTTCTTTGCAGCGGTAGACTTTAGGTAAGTTCTCGTGCTTAGGTAAATTCTCCTAACTGTAGAAAAGAGAAGAAAAGAAGGATAAGTTGTATATTTCGAAAAAGTAACTATCGTGTGTCTCATGTACCTGAATATATACTCTAAAGTCAGAATTATTGGTACAAAACAAGGTTAAAAACAGAACCCAAAATCCTCTTCATTTGTAAAGCACTCATCTAAACGAACAGATTGAAAGAATTTAAAAACAAACAAACGATGTTTGAAATTATTTAATTCAAGTTTCGACATAAAAATTGAATTAGAAATTTTTAAAAAGATTGCTGTCAGTAAAAGGAGCATAATCGTAAATAATTGATTGAAAATACAAAAATTATGGACCATTAAAAGTAAAAATATAAAGCATAAACGTGAAATACTACAATGATTCGGTAGCTAATGGTGCTAATGCTTAAATTCGGTGCTAATGGTTAAATCCTAAAATTTAATGTTTGGGAAAACGTTTTCCTGCAAAACAGGTGTAGATAAATAGAGCAATGTTGTAAAGAAATGAGTAAATTCTCCAATGACGGAAGAGAAATAGGAGTAGAAAAAATGATGACACTACTGGCGAGGCTCTAAATAAGATGCTGCGGCTCTAGCGGTGTGAAGCTCAAAATTTCAAAAAGATTCTCAATATTTTACTACGCACTAAAAGCGCATAGAAAACGCTCGTTTCGACGCCTATCTGCAACCTTTCAGCAAATTTTAAAAGTTTATCTGACAGCTGATTTTATGACCAGTTTCCTGTGACAAACATTTTTTTATTTTTTCATTCAATATTTTGGCTATTCGTAATGATGCCATAATCCTCAAGTATTTGTTGACTATAAAGGGTTATATTTGAGGAAGAACTGATGCTTGGTGTCCTGTGTTCGTTAAATGGTACTTGATTGGAACATTATTGGGAGTTGGATTGCTCTCACTAGCCGGGGAAATAAATTTCACATTTGCTTCACGTTGTGTAACAGTTGAGCATAAAAAAATGGCGTGCGACGATTTAAAATCCCTCTGCCAGCATAGTACATTTATCTTAATATTTTTTGGGGTGTTTTGACTCATTATCGCAGACTAGCTAACGATAGTGAAAAGTAGCACTAGAATTAGGCAATTATTAGTTCTATATCCTGTCAGAAACCAGAATAGGTTCGGAAATATTCTCTCTGCACTTTTGATTCCAACAATGCTTGGTTGTTAACTAGCCTTGAGAGGCCAAGTGATGGTTCCAAGTGAATTATTTCAGTGTATTTCAGTTCGTTTAGTCCGGATGGAATACTCTCAGTGCAATTTTGTCATGTACTTGAGAAATCGTTTATAAATACGAAGGTGAACACTGTGCCAAGGACAAAACCTCTTGGAGCACGAAAATTGAGACGCATGAAATATATTATACAGTATTTCACTAGTGCTTTGCATACGGTCAGCTTGATACCCAGCTGTCACGCCATACTGCATCTGTTCGCAGATTTGAGATCGTCTTCATTAGCCACCCATTTCCTACTCTGTCGAAAGCCTTAGACATGTAGGTCAAGTAACATTGACAAGGAAACGTGCCTGTACCCAACTTCTCCGTAGATTCTTTTTATTTTACGGTAGGATATTTTTAAATAAGATATTTTTAACTCGTGAAATTCTTTCATGTACGAATATTGAGTTTGTATAAATAGAATTTATTCATTCAATAGTAGAGTAAGTTCGTTACTTTAGAACTGACGTTTAAAGTGGTTATGTGACATTGGCGTTACCAGTAGCTGGAGCAAAATGTTATTGCTTGTTAGGGATTTAAATTTCCATAGTTCATTTTACCTAACCCGATTCTTAAAAACTCTGAAGAAATTTCCTCGGCGATACGTAGATAAAAATAACTGATGGTGAAGCAAGTAACTTAAATAAGGCTAGCAAACACCGTCGATTTTTTCAAATTAATGTTGGTTATGGTTTAGTATGAGTTTTGTGCTTAATGCGTATTTAATTCGTTTCTTCGAACAAAAGCATAAATTAACTAAAATTGTTAAAGCAGCGTAGAAGAACTTTGTTCATAGAGCAGGAGTCGTGCTTCAAATTGCACGCTCAAAATTTTCTTGTAATTTCACTAAAACTCGGTGTATCTCAGCTTTGCTCGCTTGCTATTTCTTACACATGAGTTTTGAATCCTATGAGCTCTATAAGCTTAGTGACCAGGCTTTCAATTTGCGCTGGCAGAATAGAGAACTCCATTTCTCTGAAAATTGAAACGTCACAGTTATTTAATTTTCATGTGACGTAAAATATTTTTTCGACAACGATGTTCCATTCCTTCCTCTGAAATCCCGTCAAGTTTCATATTCATGCATATGAAAGTTTCTACGCCTGTTTGAACAGGTGCTAGTAACTTATAACTCATCTTTATTCGGGGTACGTATTCACAAGACACCTATAAAATACTGAAAATAAGCTTCGCTTGCAACGTATGTCGGACTAAGTGAACAAGGAAGAATATTGATTTACAAAAGGTTATATGAAGGTGAAGTTATTTCTGAAAAAACTGGCTCAACTAGTACAGGTCGACCCACAACCATGCGTCAAGTTACAGAATCTCGTACTAAAACTGAATAGAAGTCAAAAGAAGCGAAACGTTTATTTGGAAGAATACTATTACACTGACTTGTACACGTTTTGCTGACTTATGTTGTGTGGTTGCTTTTAACAAGATTTGACGGACTGATTCCATTTATGACAGACTTTTTTGTAACACATCAGGTTTTCATTCTACTGCATTGTCGTATCTTACGACATATTACATGTATTTACTCAATAAGGATGGTTTTCTAAGTGTTATAGTTTCAATTCATGAGTTGAAATTTCAACAGAATTTGGAAGGATAAATGCACGATAAGATGATATCTTTTATTGCTAAATACATACCGGTTATTTATCTAATATAATGGAGAAAATACAAGTAATCGTACACACACCTGTACGTTCATGGTTGAAATATTTGCTTGCGAGAGTGTTAGGAGTCTTTGATGTCTACACAGTCCCGATGAATACTCCAACAGTAGCCCGCCATCCTGTGTGTTCCAACGGCCTTGGCATCTCTCCTCCATAAACTGGACATCTTGCTGAAAGCGCTTTCCGCGTTCATCACTCACGTCGCCAAGATTAGCACGGAATTTCTCAAGGTTTGTCTTGAGGAAACGAGTCTTTATATTCACGTTTATCCTAAACGATGAAAGCTAGATCTACTCACTCTCTACTAAATTCTAATAGTTAGCAGCCTTTTCCCCTCCAAAAAATTCTTTCAAAACAACTGGAAATGAATCAAATGCTCTTTTTCTATGTCATTCATAGAGATCGAAAAGTTTTTATTTTTTATTGACTTCCTGATTTGTGGTCCATCAAAAATTTCAGTTTTTATTTCATTATAACTTCAGCCAGGAAATGCTGAACAGATTAATTTTAAAACAGTTACCCTCGAGTTTAAGAGCTTTCACAAATTGTTTTATCAGCCCTAGTTTAGTATGAAGGGGTGGAGAGATGATTTTTTCGCGTTCAACAAGAGGTTGGTATATAATATTCTTCTCCCTAACAGTCAAACTTTCACTAACTAAGCTAAAGTTTCTGTTTCCAGTGTTAATGTTCGGCTCGATTTTTCCATAAACACTGGAAACACGGAGATTTCGTATAGCTTCCTCGTTGGCCAAGTAAAAAATTTCCCATTTTGAGACCCACACTTATGATGCCTTTTTGGCCATGATATTTGACTGAATTTAATACAGATATTATTTGTTCATGCTTCTGTTTTAATTCCATAGAGCGTTCAACAGGACTAGCGTTGAACAAGTTTCCGTTATGTAGTAACACACACTTTACACTATTCTTTGAGCTACCTGTTAAAATATCCCATTCACTGGGATCGTAGTCTGAGAAAACCCATCCCGTTTAACAGTTCTGACACGTCATAATAGTAAAAAATTTCCACTTGTAAAGACGCATGAAATCTTTTTCCCTGTTCTGATGAAAAGGTATATTTGTTTTCTTGTACGACAAATTCTTCTCTGTAATCTAGAAGCTAACATTTCTAACTCCCAACACAGCGTAAATTGTTTAACGCACAAATACGATGCTAGCAACTAAAGAAGATATGCAGTCGAACAAAAGAATTGAAATTAGTGCTGACTTTTGACATCAACTGCAGAGCAGGATAGAGGAAAAAGTGCAGCTCGTTCTACAAGCAATTAGTTTCCTAAAAAAACATGAGCGTGTTAGATAATACGTTCAAACATTCCAGAATAAAGTTCCCATGAAATGTTTATAAAAATGAAGCTTAGTTAGGGAAAGCGTTTTATCAACGAATATCTTATCTAGTAGTTTTATTCACGGATATCCAGTAGCTTCAATCCTAATATAAATGATTTAATGAAAAAGATAGTAAAGTTTTGGAGGTATGAAAACACTTCTGACAACAAATTTATGTTCCTATCTTGGAATCTGCGAGGAAATCGACGAAATGCTGTTTTGATTACAATGAGCAATATTCGATATCCATGGTTTCAATTGCTCCATCACCATATTTAATCCCATATTCAATGTTGCATTCAGCGTGAGTAGCTGTTGTTACTCGCTTAGGCCAGCTCGACACAACCGCAGGTCATGAGGTATACTATTCTTCGAGATAAAAGTAGGTAATAAAAGCTTTTATTGTATTCATGTTTCATATTAATTTGTTTCCAACACGCTAGAAATTAATTTTCGGTGTCATGCGCACAACATGAGTGGCAACATGCAGCGATTGATTTATCTCTATTGTATAATGAAATTCGTGACATGGCATTGATGCTGTATTCCTCAGTACTGCAATAATGAATACATCACATGATTTGGATTACAGTGACACTGTTTTTAGTTCAGGACAATTTGCGTCGTCTTCGTACCTGATGTTAAATACTAACTCAAGTGTTCTAGATATGAGCCATTATCTCAGCCCACTCAATTTCCTTTATAAATTAATCTATTCTATTCTATTCTTTCGTGACTTAATTTTAAAGTTTATTTAAAACTTATAAAAAGAATTATGTCCGAAAAAATGATATGATATGAATTATAATACGAAACTAAACTTAACTCATTCACACGAAACGCTTTTTCATTCCAGATAATTGTTAGCCTATCTACATATATAATAGACAATGTATCTCAATCTATATATCTCTATCTCTCTCTCTCTCTCTCGCCTTGTATCTGTGTGTGTCGGTCCCATTACTGCAGAAAAAAATTATTGAACTGAAATCAGAAGGGGAATGCATGTAGTTTAAGCATTGTATTGTGGATACCAACGGTGCCAGATCACTATAAAATACTCAATTTTTTCTGTTACTAGTTTTCTTCTCCTACACGGCCATGTTATTGGTAGATAAGATACAGAATAGAAGTTCTGTATATATTCATGAAAAAAATATGGGGATTCTGATAGTAGTACGGGTAAAGCTGAAAAACGTATATATTTCATAGATCCCTAATTTTGTCACTTTTAAATCAAGAAATTTTAACGGGTACTATCTGGGGCATGTTATAGGTAGATAAGATACAGAATGGAAGTTCTGGATATGTTAATGAAAAGTAATAATTCAAAACAATTATTCCTCATAAAGCTTTAATGTATTTATCTTTATAATTTGAAATTAGTCACATCTACAGCGTGGAATTTCCACGGAAACTGGCTAGTTATAAATAAAAAATAGACCCACACGTGAAAATTTACGTGTTTTTTCCAATTTTTTCGTTTGATTTGCCAGTGGACACGGACTTTGATAAGGAGATTCCACATTGAAGGATGTACCTATGGTATCTATAATACAATGCGCACATTACATGTATATCCTACCAAATTTTCTCCTATCTAAATCCTTAGAAGCGTGACAGAGAGACGGACCTAGCAAGCAAGCAACAAATTGTGTATTATTATATAGTGAAACTAGTATACCCGTGCCATCAGAAATGATGGCAAATCTGCAAATCTGTTGGTCATATCACGCTTTGACTTAATTCTGCCTCAGTTTCAGCAGCTATTTTTTATTGCACTACTATTCTGAGATTCCTTCTACGAACATAACACTGGTCATCATCCTCCTGTTCACGCCTCTGCGCCTGCCTTAGTCTTGTTGCTGAGCGTATGGCCTCTAGTCGTTCTTGTGAACTACTTGCATACTGATCCCGACTTTGTTGCCTTACAACAGCATGTTGTTCTTGAGATAATCTTTTTCTCGTTCTTCTTTTTCGCTCTCGATTCAGTCTTTTTTCGTTCGAGTGGAGTTTCCATGCTTAAGCTTATTTCAAAGGTAACTTATTTTTCTAGTGACAGTAATAAACACTTAGAATACAGTATTTTTGAGTTGCAATAGAAGTAGTTATACCCATTCGTGTCACATCCTAGATACAGTAATTCAGCATTACTGAAAGCAACTGCGAGCTTGTGTATGTATATTTTAATATGCAATACCCCGCCGAACTCGGTATCCACGATACGGACTCGAGTATATAAGGCTCTGGATCTCTCTAATTTTTTTCAAAGTGACTTATTATAGTGCATTTGTACAGCGAAAATGAGTGTATTAATTTACCAGTGAACTGAAACCAAGACCACCAGTGCTAATTTCTTCCTATCTATTCTTAAGAGCGTGACACGAAACATATAAATAAATAAATATATAAATACACGACGGTGAGTCTTGGAATTAGATAAGATTAGATTACAATAAATGTGATTACCTCCACTACTGCCTAAAAAGTTAATGATTAGTTGGATTAGATCTTTAAAGCAAGGTTCTTATTATTTGCTTTTCCCTCGAGGGAAACGATGACAACAACCTTGTATTTTCAAAAAATCGGGTTTTCATACTAAATTATCGAAATAAATAACTGACTTTAAATAGCAACGAAAAAATTTTGCTACAGAACAACGCACATCTTCTCACTTCTCAATCATATGTCCTAGGGCTATACAGCCTGAATTACGAATTTTTTTACCTCATTCTCAATATTCACCGCATATCATCATACTGAAAATCCCTCATTTAAACATTTTAAACTTTTCATATCGAATAAAAGATAAAGAATAATCGAAACATATGAACTGTTTATCCCATCAAGAGATAAAAAATTTTACAAATGAGATTATGAATTGATCAGCACGTAAGATAAAGAGTCATTGATCAACATTGGGACGATTTCAAATAAATAAACGATTTATTTGAGATTTCATAAATGCTTTATTATTCCATCTGAAGTGTGTGATTTTATATATAATAACCTGTTATATGATGAAAATTAGATTCTGTACAAATCAGGTAAATCAAAAGCAACGAAATATGTTTGGTGAAGATTACTTCTCGTAAGAACGGTTAGTATTTTGGAACATAACAATTCATACTTTGGTACGTAATGCAATGCCTGCAACCACAAGAGATACGGTTTGATGCATTACACATACAAATTAGCAAAATGCTTGGACGACGCCCCTGGTGTGAGAGTCCAGGAGTGGTAAAAATTTACCTAAATGCACGTGTGTTCAAAGAATACATTTCTCGGACAATATATTGTTAAATTTGTACCATTTCAGTAAAATTTTAAGTATAATGCTGGCAAATTGTTCAAGATATATCGGCCAACTCTAGCAGCTTTGTGTGAAACAGCCGTAAGCTTCATTGTGGCCAGACGTTGTCACCCCAAACACTTGAGCCAAAACAGGATGCCACCGAGCTATAGCTGTGTATCGAAATCGCATACAAGTCCCAGTGGAGAAGATATGTTCAAAATAGTCTCAGAAAACAGCGCAAACCGGTTGAACAGACAACAAACTAAGCACACATTTCCATTATTTTACCGATGAGGTTCAATGCATTTGTCGTTCTGCGTAGGCTATGAATTTGTGACAAATAATAATTTGTAGAATATTCAATTCCATTCTGGCATCGTAGAAAATGGAGTTGATACGGCAGACTTGTAAATAAGAATTACAAGAAAAGGAAACTTTACTGAGCAATAACCCAAAACAATTTACACATCGTTTATTAGTCATGTGGTCAGGTATAGCAGATTGGTTGTTGCATCAACACCTGTAATTCCTGTTATCGACAACAATTCAATCTTGATCGGATCCATGAAATAGTACTAGACTATGTGAATAACTAGTTGGCCTGCTTTTGGACCAACGGATCGATCAGACCATTGCGTTTCCATAAAGTTGTCAATAGAGGAGGTCACCAAACCATGTCGCTAAATCTGTTCTGTCCAAATGTTACATCTGGGAACAGTCTGATTACTGAAGAGAACAGAGCACCACCGTATTGCCTTTGGCCCAAAGCGACAACGACGATTTCGCAATCGCTAGATGGGCTGCAGCACAACGGTATGGACCTCCATTTCTATGTCACAAAATATTCCTAACACTTCGCTGCAGGATTTACCATCAAAGGTTTAGGTGTTGTTCGAAATTCGAAGGCAACGTTATTGTATATTTTTCATTCACCGACGTACGGAAACACGCAGCATGAATAGAAAAATCTGTTCCTGAATAATACGAGGAATTGGAAAAAACAAATGAGTAGTGCTAAAAATATTTCTATACCAATTTATACATAATAAAATAAATTCAATCTTAATTAAACATACGGTATAATTAACTAACGTTCTGTTACGTTATTGATTTTTTAAAATTCTATAATATTTTTTGCAGATGGGTGTGACAGGGCATTCGTCATGTAGGTAATCGTAAATCTCCCAGTCTTGATCGTTTAACAAGACAAAGTTGTTGTTCGTAAATTAATTTAGAAAAATATTTTTTCTCCTAACATCATGTTGAACTGTTTTCATTGATTAATCGCAAATTATTTCAGTATACATAAGTCTGACATCTCTTTCCTATGTTTGAATTTTTGCTTCCCTGCTTTTCTTGCTTGATTCGCTGGAAAGTGCAGATGTTACCATGACTGCACTTGAGTATCTTGCTAAAAAGACTTCGTTGTACAGGCACAATTGGAAGGAAGCCAAGCAGTAGCAACTCTATAGGCTTTTGTAGAGACGACCGTGCAAGCTCTCCAGACTGGAGAGCTCTTTGTGAACAGTGCAGAATAATATTGAAAACGGTGCACTCACCCAAGATGCAGCAATGTTAGCAAAAGCTCAAGATAAGCTTCAGGAAGGAGGTTATAAATTTCTGGTAAGAGTTGATATACAGTGCAGATTTGTTTGCAACGTCACTGAACGGATACTACAGCCATGCGCTTTCAAATGTTGTCATACGTAAACGTTATATGCATGTCAAAACCACAGCCAGAATATTGGACAAAATAAAGTATTGAAGTATGAGAAAATTATTTCCAGTTTCTGGTACGAGCACGTGGAATCGATGTCCACTGCTATCATACATCAAGGACAGGAACACAAACAGGACATTAAAGTTTGTTTGCTACGAGAACGTAACGCAGACAAGGAAAATTATTAATTTCAAAGCTCTGTGTCGTATAATATAAATCGATGCAATGCCTCACATAAGCGCCATAAAAAGCTATTGCTCGAGAATATTCCTGGAAAAAGTCAACAAACAATGTGGCTAAAATTAATGGAACTCACTTAATGGAACCCGCAAATGAACATTGCGAAAAAATATCGTTGTCATACATGTGGGTTTTTCTAGAACTGTTCTAAAGAGAATAGAACATATTGTAACACTTTTAGCACACTAGTATTACGTAGATGTTATCGAGTTTAATCTCGAAATAACGTTTTTCAAACAGCATTGTTTTGGAAAATCTGTCATTTTAAAAGGCTGCGTGAATGTTTTAGCGTTGCTACACAATTCATCAGAATCAAAGGCGACACGAACAATGCTACTACAGATTTTTTCGTTTAAATAAAAATGTTCGTGTTAACCAGCCCTTCCAACTTTCAATATTATTATGTTATTGGATGGGATTTTATGAGTATCGGCAATAAAGAGTGTCTTAAGTGGTCACGAGACCGATCCGAACAATCATATTAAACGATCTGTACGTGTCCACCTAGATGTTTTGCTGTGGCGTAACTTTCTTGCTCAAAAAATATTATAACCACACAAAATTAGCCGTTGCGTAACACTGCAGCGAAGTTATTGAAAAAAACATATAAATGATAATCTAACACTAATGGAAAAGAACATATAGAGTTTTTTCATTAAACGATGTAGTTGAAAACTCTTATTTTAGTAATTCATACGCGCAAATAAACTTATATCAACTGGTGTCTTTTAACAAAACCTGGGGCATAACTATCATTCACATAGGTTTCTAATGTATGCAGTTGCTGGGCATGCAAGTGCAAAATAGAAGCTCTAGAACAGATGGATGAAGATAGGGAGCAGTGGGACCGTTAATGGAGACAAGTTTGTGGCACGGAGCCAATGGAGCGCTATCCATCTAATGAAATAATCTGTAACCTGGCAGCCTAGAGTGGAACATCGAAACAACTGTCTGGAAAGCCACACAGTTGGTGTGCTGCTCATTCCTTGGTTGTACGGCTACAGTGTGGTGTGCTGCGGCTATAGTATGGCGTGCTATGGCTACGGTGTGGTGTGCTACGGATACGGTGTGATGTGCTGAAGTGAGATGCACTACGGCTACAGTGTGGCGTGTTACAGCTACAACATGGTGTGCTACGGCTACAGTGTGGCGTGTTACAGCTACAGCATGGGGTGCTACGGCTACAGTGTGGTGTGATACAGCTACAACGTGTTGGGCTACGGCTACATTGTGGTGAGCTATGTCTACAGTGTAGCGTGCTACAGTTACGGTGTAGTTTGATACGGTGAGATGTGTTACAGCTACGGTATAGTGTGCTACGGGTGCGGTATGGTGTGTGTGGTGGGCAGTACACCCCAGTGTTTGTACGGCTGCACACACAATTTACAGAGGCGCGTCAAAAACAAAAAACATGAATGGAACTTGTTCTACAGAGAGCTGTAAAACACAGCATGCATGGAGACGCCTGGCCACTATAATTCATAATAGACGCATATAAAAACAGAAATCCGACACGCTAATGCGAAATATATTAGAAATAGTGTGCCGTGTTATATCTGCCCGAATAAGAATTTACCACATGGTGTAAAACTCGCGTCTCTGAACATTTACCCAGCCCTTGGGCTGGTGAAATACTTTATGGTTGACTCTTGACGACGAACTCACGCCATATATAAGTAACAGGTCTTTCAAGCAAAATGTGGATATACTCGGAAGAAGGTTTTGAAATATAATTTCAGTTATTGCCAGACGATGGAAAATTTCATCCTTAACAGCTAATTCTACAAAAAAATATTCGAAATTATGCATTTACTCTGAAAACGTTTTAGGTTAAACTTATCAAACGCTTGAACCACTGTTATTGTAAGAGTTTTGAATTTTTGGCACGATCATTTTGATCCGACGATCGAGTTTCATCGCATCCGTAGGAATGTCCTGCAAGATACGCACCACTTTTTCGAGCCTGTACGTTCAGGGATTAGAAGAACAGATCTATGGTTTTGAGCGCTGCTCTGCTTTGGAATGAATGCTTTAGAAATTGATTCTATGAAAATTTGTGTAAAAATGATCGAGTCTCTACAGCATACAGCGCAATATTTTAAAGCACAGGTACTTATTTTGATATTTTCTTGCAACGCTTTGAGTTCTCTTGCATTTTTTTACAAAAATGTGTTGGAAATGCAACGTTCATGTCTAAAATTATTATTTGAGGACTTATTTCTAAACATAGAATTGCGAACACATAAATGCTGCATGATCGTTGACAACACTGATACACGTTTACAGAGTACATTTTGAAGGTTTCGTTCTTGAGCATGCGTAAAAAAGCAACAGCCATCTTTGTTACATTTTTGTAATTGTAACATCCTAATTTATTCTGTAAGAAATAAAAAATTAAAATAAGCTTGTATTATGAGAACTAGCGTCATATAACTAATGGAAACATAGGTGATAAAAATTAGTGTTCGAAATAGTTAAGCTACTTAAAAGAACACAGTTGCATCAAAACATCTACTATTCCACTATATAATATTACACAGTTTGTTGCTTGCTTGCTAGACGAGCATCTGAACAAGCAGATATAGTCTCTCCCTGTGGGATACTATTTTTCTGAAATTTCATGCACTTACGTGGGTCAATATTCACAATAACTAAAAATGGCGTTTCAAGGCTAGTATTGGGCAGCGAGTTTCCCATCAAAACAGTGACACAGAATAATATTTAATGTGTTTTCAAGGTTGATGTTTTGGTATGCTGAAACATACACATTTTGGTGAAATATTTTACGTATATTTTAAGAAATTTTTTACAGATATTTAAATCAGTACTGGTTAATCTCCATCAAAATTTTGTATTAATAATGATTTGAGAGCTATATTTTCTACAAATATCTCTAAAAGGTTAGATAGGTGCAGTATCCACTGAAGCAATGAAAATCTCTTGATATCTGATTCTCTCATCCAGTTATCTTATACGCAAATTATTGTTGCAAAAAATATTGTGTTAACTTTGGTATTTATAATTGACAATCAGTTTCTATATATTTTGAACTCACTATTTCCCTTCAGCAATGATACTTCACTACGAGATATTCCGTCTAAACCAGTCTTGTATATTTCAATAATTATTTTTAGACTAATATTCAAATAATTATTGAATTTATTCGAGATACACAAGTTTTTGGATTGTATCATTTTAATTATGATGTGAACTTGAATTAAATCACTTCCGATGGAGAGATGGCGAGACCAAATACAGCAAGCAGTAAGCAAAACAGCCTGGGTAAAAACCTCAAAAGTTGCGCCAAACATCATCTTTTACTCAAGTTCAGCGCATTGATTGGTCATCTGCCGGCCTAAGCGTAATGCCTATCTAAAATCCCAACTCTTTTTGACTTTTAAATGGAACGATTCAAAAGAAAAGAAAATTATATACTCACCATTTCAATTTAATTTTCGTGCTGGTTCAAATACTGAGCGTTGATAATAGAACCGACCTATTGTTGCACTGAAGTAGTAATTATTTGAACAGAACCTTCAAGTAACATCATTCTGCGTCCTAAACAATGAAGTATCGTCTTTGACTCACACTGCCCGAAAAGAAGACGGAGTTCATCAATGTACGCAATGCCTAAGCAGCATTGAACGGTAATTAAAACTACGACATTTCTAAAGCCTTGAGTGCACATCATTGCTTCGCTTACCTCAATCAACTTGTGTAATTCGATCTGCTAAAGGGACAGAAAACGAAGGATATTGCATGACGAGTAGTTAAGGGCTGAGACACAATCTTAATTAACATCAAATTAGAGACACGCTTATTTAAACTACAATGCTTTTATTTGGAACCCGATCAGACATCGTTTGCTCGTAATATAGGATGTTTCTATTCCAAACAGCCGAAGGGGATTTCGTAAGCTCATTGAACTTTGGAAACGAAGACCTTGAAGCTAAATTTCTAAAGTTATTGATGAATACTCGGACCAGCAGAGAGGAATAACATGAATTCTAATTAATTGGCGAAATATCTTTAAAGATCACCGCTGCAATTTGTGTACCTTATCATATAGCATAAACACTCCACTGAAATATAAGTTCTCATTCAAGACCATTATAAACGAGGTCATTATAGTTTCAATTGATAAGTGCAATTGATTGATATGAAAAATTATTGAACGAGAAGAAAATGCAATTCAACGTGACCAGAAGAAACAGAAAAAGTATGCCTTAAATGTTGGTGTTGAGTTTACAAACTCTGACGCAAAATTTAGATTTTTACAGCACTCTAAAAGTTGCTGCTAGTCCGCTGTTTAAAAATTTATCTTCAATTACTAACAACAGACTTGGTGAGAAAATTCAAGGTTTAAAAAATGACTGCATTTTTACTGCCATGCACTGAGACCGGAAAAAAAATGTTTGATTGGAAGATTCCAACGGAATTTATTTACCGAATCTAAAACAGAGAGGAATGCTTGCATATGGATTAAGTTAGTAGAGGTAACGAAGCCCATAAAGTATTTAATATGCTTGTGATGAACTCTAATCACACTCAGGTCCAAAGTTATTACTTCATTATGAGTAAAACGAGGACGGCTGATCGCATCAAGTCGATGTAACAACACCCGTGTTACATGTGTGTTTTGAAAGTCAAGGTCCAAAATGAAGCCATTTAGTAATATTACATCATTATTTTCAAATGCTTTCGCTGGAAAAAGAAATTTTGTTAGGACATTTAAAATTATATTGAAAATTGAAAACATGTACAAATTATTCTCAGGTTTGGTACACGATTTATTAAGACTACACCAACTAAGGCTTACTACTCAGCAATAATTACCAACGGGTAAGCTTACTGCTAAGAATAATAGTACGAGTATAATAACTAACAAAGTCACAAAGTGTTAGCATACTGAATTTCATCGGTAATCCTGTACCGCTATACATCCATATTTATTTAATTCTTGATGATACAAAAAGAAGAACGAATGGGATTATGAATTCTACTCACGGAGCAATACAAGGCGCATTCTGATCTGCTCAGCTCCAACGGTCAAAGTTACCTTGAAAAGTTAGGAGGTCTTGAAAGGGCGCTGGACCATTCACGCGCCCAGGAATGTACAAAAAATAAAATCCTTACGCGCTGCTCATGTTTTCGTCACTGGAAAAATTGTGACGGTGTGGATTTCTTTCATTAAAACCAAATATTACTAGATTATTTTTGGAATGCATGTTTTTATTCTGAACTTATTTGCAAGACAGGGAAGCACGCTTATCATTGTTACCGTAGACTGATTTTATCAATCGTGTGACCACGTGCGAAGCTTATCATAAACTGCAGCGAATATTTAAAAGGGATTCGGCTGATGTAGAAACTAAATAGTGTCATTGGGACATAATTATCAGTCTACTATTTATGCAGACGGATAATGGTATGGGTAAAGTTATTCTACCCATGCTATGTCGTCAATCAAGTACAACGAAACAGATATATGCAATAAGAAATCAATAGTGAAGATATGCCATAACGCAGGATCGAACAAGAATATATCAGTGTAAAATGAGTCATTTAACGGTTCTTATTAAAATTTTACCACCATCTCGATTTCTACTTTTATTTTCGTTTTAATAGAAGTTGAACGTATATAGTATTTTTCAACACAGTTTCTATGCTGTTCGATACACTTGGTCCAGCGGCGCACATGCTCGCATATTTTATCCAAGAAGAAAGTTATCTGATTAAACAATCATCTATGCCTCGCTTCCCGTACAACTTTATCAGTAGGAAAGTGGCCGCTTTGTAAAGTTTGAGAGCTGTGGTAAGATGATAATTGGAAGGAGCGAGATCTGTGCTGAAGTTATAGTGTTCTAACTCCTCTAAATCTAATTGGTTAATGGTTTCGAAGAGCCAGCCAGTAGTTTCGAAGAGCCAGCCATCCAGTGTAACGTCAAGTAAGCCAATTTTTTTCAACAGCAGTCATCAGCCTTCATAGTGAACTGCTGGCTGCCCTTTGACTAATTTTTACCGTCGCACACCTTTGTGATCACGGAAAGCGTACGTAACAACGCTGCACCTTTAAATACTGATTTCTTCATAATGCACTCTGATGCGAAGAGACTGTGTTTACACTGTCACGGATGCAAGAAAATTAGCGAGATCAAACTTTAATTATAATTATCAATCCGTGATAGTAATCAGCTATGACTATGCGCGAGCATAAAATAGTTTAAGAAACTTACCACATGTTATGGCGTCATTACGAATGATAATGCGCCTAATGAACAGGATAAACTTCTAACGATTGTAGAAAATGTAAGGTATTCGTTATGTTAGCTTCATAAAATTGTGTTTAAGTTTCTTCATCTACTGTTACTCCAGTGCTGGTGCCTGAAGCGAGCAATGACTGTTTCAGAAAAAAGGTTTTTCAGTAAAATAGGATAAAACTTTAGAAATTCACTTCAATTATTGTTTACGTATATACCAAATGTTGAATGTGTACACAAAATGTTCTGAGTTTATATTTTTATGATTACTTTTACAATTTATTCATAATTTTTTATAATCTTCATAAAAATGAACACAAAAGAACACATCCCTTTCGTAATTTCTCGTATCAAACGAGTTCAACGTCACTGAATTAGAGAAAAGTTTGTGAGAATATAGGGAGACCCGTCAATAAATACAGCGATTGATGAAAACGTAAGAAAAATAAGTATATAATTTGCTTTTACAACGCGCTGAAAATTGTCAATAAAGCTTCACTTTTAGATCTATGAACCCACATGTATTTTTCCAGTATTTGGTAATGAAAACATATTTGTATCAGGTTTTTCAACATTTCCCATATTATCCAACATTTTCAAATATTCACGATAAATTCTTAGACATTTTGTATCAGGAGCGTAAAAAAAGACATCTAAAAAGCGTCCTTATTTTGCTCCTCAGAGAACACGAGGTGTAATAAGCTGGAAATGAGGGTTTATTTCTCTGTGATTCAAGCATGAAACTTTAAACGCTCAGGTCTCCTTAATAAAGAGTTCACGAATTCTGTGCTTTAATGAAGCCTGCTTTACTGCACGAACCAGAACAAATACGAGCACAATTCGTGGGGAACACCAATGAATAAAATGTTTCTAACGACGCTGAGCTTCTGTTGGCAATGATGCCGTAAATCATATGGAACAAGAACTAAAAGAATCATCTCATTCTGCGCCGACATTTTACTGGACGAGAATCATGTAAAAAAGAACGAAAATATTATGTCTAAGTTCGAACAGTGCCCTCAATTTTTTATCTACAGATGAACTCAGGGAGAAAAAAGTTTAAACCTTTTCAAACAGAAGGTCAGTCTCGTACATAACAATCACAAACATTATGCGAGAACTTTAGTGCGAGAAGAAAGTGTTGGTATGATATATGCTAGTGAGTGTTTTCACTGGCTTTTCAAGATGGAATTTTTGTTTGAAAACATACATAATGTAGCACGAGACATGAAAGGGCTCGGAAGAGTGAATAAAAGCATTCATGATAGAGTGTTCAAAATGTTAGGTAGGATGTGTTGTGAAAAAAGAGAATGACAAGGATTAGAGCGGTCAGAGTAATGCACAGTTGCGTGCTATGAGATGATGCGATCTAAGCAGTAAACAGAAGGACTAAGGTTCTGATAAATTAGAAGTAAGAACGTGGAAAACGTTTCAGAATGAATGTGAAGTGTCTGATAAGTTAAAAGTACGAATTCGGAATAGGCAGAGATTTACCGTATATGGACGGGTGAAGGGAGACTGTCCGAAGCGAGGTACGTTCGTAGAGATAGTAATGTGAGCAAAAGATTTTAATGTAAAAAGTATCTTTGCAGTAAGTGAAGTGTTTCGACCCCCTCTTTGTCATTCCTACCCTGAAATTTAGTTGAAGAAGTGCTAGCTGGGTCATAGTTGTGAGGGCAAGAAATATTTATCAAATGCTTTTAACAATTCTGCTCGTCTTACACAAACCAGTGGCGCACACCAAATGCCGACAAAGGTTTAATGCTCAGGTGTTTTGAGTGTATGCTTCAATTTTGTATCTGTAATACAGTTACAGTAAATTAAAAATATTCGTATACATTTTACCTAACCTGTGTATCAGTTTATTCATGATTGAAAATATCACCCCTAGAGGTTTAAGCACGAGACTCTTCGGTTAGCTGTTTCTTAGAAAAAGACAAAGGGAGCTTTGCTTTGTTCCAGGGAACGCCCAAAGACGTCCAGGCATTGTAGCTCGTAATGAAACACCTGTGATGCATCACCAGCATACGAGGTCTTTTCCCTGCTAGAACAACCGTAGTTTTACAACAAAAACACCCACGAAAAAGTAATTTTCCTGTGGCAAAGTTGTTAGATTCCGAACCTAAAGCTTCTTTTTCATCCTTTTCGGTGCTACAGAGTTACTGCCCTAATCTTTCGCAGAGGGGTTTGGTGAAGGTCATGGAAAGAAATTCATTCTAATTTCTTGCATTGCAATATTAACCTATGAGTTAATCTTGCTTATAGAGAGCGATTTTATAAGAGTTTTGAACTTCACGGTTTGCAAGTGTCAAGTCTTAGAGTGAACAAGGGCCATTTAATAAGTTTTCTGTGACGAAGAAGCGTGTTCAGTAGGAAGGCACTGTAACGCGTAGGTGGAGTTGGCGCGTGTGTGCAGGCAGCATTTGTTACCGGATGTTCAGTCGGTCATGTGATGACAGCTAAATTCTCTACAAAATACAGTAGGGGCTTCAAACATACGTAATATAGATCATAGCTCGTTAGAAACGAATAAGATAGCATACGGATTAATGACGCTTCAGTGAACGCACCAAAAAATCAATAATTGTTATTTTGTGACATTAAGCCTTCAATGACTGTTTTCAAACGTAGCAAAGACAGCTTTGAAGACGAAATTCCATCAGACAAACCAATGACAGTAAGGTCTGCACTCGCACGCCTCTGTTTACGGAATATTGGCTAAGCACATAAATAAGACCTAAAGAAGAGAAAGCCCAACATGTTCTGTTGCAAATTAATCTAGATACTATTTGTTCTGAAAATAAACTCCGTATTCTGTAATGATCACTCAAAGAACACTCCAGATGTCAACAGGGACAAAAGGGAGGTTCTCTTTAAAAAATTGAATTAGATTTTACTCCCTTCATCTTGGGTAATTTCTACTGAAATGTTTCTTAGTTAACAAAACGTCGATGCTAACTACTTGACATCTGTTGTGTTTCAGCAGTAGATAATTTCAGGAAAAAATTAGTGGCTTGTAAATGGTCGAATCTATCTTCACCGTGACAATGCTTTGAGTTGCATTGTTGCCGTCATCAGTCTCTAGAAAAAGCGTTCTAATTATGACATTAAAGTATTTACAACAAAGAAACGAAAAACTCGGTCAATTTTAATACGAAGAGTCTTAACTGGAAATTCTACATTTTTAAGTTACGAAATAAATTTTATGACTTTTAATTGCGGACCTGGGGGTCAGTCCACAGACAGAAAACATGGTTATGCACAATTCTTTCTCAGATCGTATTTAGAAAATTTAAGGGCTCTTACAAATTTAAGAGCTCCGACACCTCCCCAAACTACTAAATATACATTACCCTGAATAACTTTCAACCAAAAGAATGAGTTCGGAAGAAGCGATTAGAGTTCTTCAGTTTTTTATGCGTCAATAGTGTATGTATAGGAGTTTTTTTAAATAACTCCAATTATATGGAAGGTTTCTTCTTCAAGTATCATTTCTGTATACCATACGAACCTAAAATATTCAAGTACACAAAAAAATGAGTCATCCCTCTAAATTCATCAGAAGTATGTTTTTAAAGCACTAAAATATATTCAAATGCGCATGTGGAAGTGGAAAAACACTCAATGATAACTATTTACGACTCATTTGAGCAGGAATGTAGGTTAGTATTTCAATGCTTGTTGAGTATTAGACCCTAAATTTATGTAATAATAATTGATTCCCATCATGCAAGTACCAACTTCAGGCCGGATCAATCGCTGTGTGACCTTTTGATCATAATCAGATAATTTCATTTCGATACCCACCACTGAATTGTATTATTTGTAGGATGCTTGAAGGATATAATTATGATGGAATATTTAGCTGCGATGAAGGGCGAGGCATAAATCTTCATCATCACAGGTTAAAAAGTAGCATCGAAGTAGCGTGTCTTCAGCAAAAGTCAAGAAATTCATGGCTTCAAATTAGGTGTAAAATTATATTTCACTTTATGTTGTAACTTTTGAGCTGCTTGAGTAAGTATTCTCGAATGTATTCTTCAAATTTTATTTGAAAGTCTTTGAAAGAATTTCAAACTCACCAGCGTTTTTTGTTCTTTTCAGATGTTATTTGTGTTACCATACTTGTTGACGCAAATCATTTTACATCTTAAGGCAAAATAGAAAATAATTACTACTTTGATGATAGATATTACTCACACTACAGTGCGTTATGAGCGAAAAGTTCACAGTTTTTCTCTGTAAGGTAACGTACAAATAAACACACGTGTAACATAGCAAGTAACAAATGCCTGCACTGTGTCGAACCATTCAAAGCGTCGATCGCCGAACCTATTTTGAGCCAGCCATGCCAGCATCGCAGCGTCTTTTCAGAGCTTCGAAACAAAGCTCATTCAAATTGATGATCTTGCTCGAGAACGCTTCTTCTCCTATTCAACAAGGATCTCATTTAAGCCTAATTAGCATAACAATTCGCATTAAATTTAAAACCATTACGCATTTCAAGAGAAATGAATGAGGAAACGCAAATGACGAAGGCTAAAACAGTAAACGAAACGAACAGCGGAAAATCCAGTTTAACTGTTATCCTTCATAGGATTATACTGTAGGCAGCGGGAGAATTTAGGAACAGTAATGGATTAATATAATTAGAGTCCCAACGTTAAGACCTATATTAGACCAGGCTTTGATTTTGCCTCTTATCTGGTATGAAACGCATTTCGAATTTGTGAGTAATAATTCTAATCCATACTGTACAGTATACTGTATTATATAATGATGATTAACACACTAGCAAACTTTCTTACACTTGAACTCTCTTTGATTATGTTTGCGTTTCATATTATGCACAATTTTCGGTCTGAAGTACATGATATGACTTAAAAACTCCAACATTAGCGACTTATTAGGCTGCGATGGATAATCTCTGAATTCTGTAAGGAAAAAGGAAAATAAAGCAGACATTCCATATTGTCGAAAACAAAATTATAGGTCCAATAAAAGGAATATATTTGAATTATAACTCATGTTCCAACTTATAACTCCAACTTGAGGACGTCCCTGTGGACGAAAATTTTTGAAAAGTCAGGGTGGAATTCTCGAGAAGAAAATTCTTCAATTTATATAAGTTTGACCAGCTCAAGAAACAGGCCAACTTATTACTAAGGAGATTTCTTCAAAATTAACTTCAAACATAAAAATTATGGTTGCAATATATATCGTTGGAAAAAAATTCGTTTCATGAAATCACGTGACATGATCAGCAAATCGATATGTACATCACAACTAAGTACATAACTGACACATTCGCTGATGACATAAGAGTCATTCATCTAAGAAGACAGCAGATAAACATGAATCGTAACCCTAGACCAATTTTTTGCGCAATCAACCTGCATATAAGTAGCCATCTGTGGGAGACAGACCTGAATACACGGGAAATGTTACGCACTCAATAGATCATCGGTGCTATTGACGACTGGGTTCATGTTGATATCTTGTGCATGAAAGGGTCCTGAATACCAGTACTGACAGCGTGTAATGCATTGTTGTAGTAGTAAATATCAGGAAAGCTGTGAAAAAGCGTAAAATACGTTTTCTGAATTAAGGAATCTGGGTTTTTCGTGAAATATCCTAGTATAAATCAGTGTTATGCTATTAATGGAAATGGTAATGCAAGCCAATTTTTTCTTAAATAGTTTTTGTATGTGATTGCTATCGTCCAAATATTGAAACGCAGCTCTTCGTACGAGAAAATTGGCAGCATAATGTAGAGTGTAACGCTAATTAAGTGTTCAAATAAGTGTCTGCTGTCTTCAGTCCATTGAAGATTTCAATGCACTCCAATTATTTTAATGCATTGAAGCCGCAAAGATTTTCATCACGTACGAGATAGGCGTTACAGTGTCTTGTTTAAAAATTAACGCTATTCATAGCCAGTATTTCATATCCTTTTTCTATCGATCGAGTAATGATCATGTGCACTTTTGACTGAAATTTCCCTGATTTTTCTGTGAGAAATATGTCACGACAAATTTCTGTCTCATTCATAGTGTTACTGATCAACTATTGCGGGGCACAAAATGATCAAAAATACAATGGGGCATATGATGAATTTTCCAAGAGGTTCACTTTTTCCCTAACTCCAATATTCTATACGCTTGAATACACATGAAATTTGTTTTTGGCATTAAAAATATCATATTTGCTTCATATTGTCATTGAAGAGACATAAAGAATCGAATGATCTTACACAGACGCTAAACAAACTATCAGAAACCTGTAATATTTTAAACCTAAATGAATATTCAGTTTAAAGAGCTAGACACCGTGCACATCAAAACCAAAAGTTTTATATATCTTACGAGCAACACTTAATAGAATATTCCAATTCTATACATGCATGAGACGTTCAAACACTAGACTGCTTCTGTTGGTTAGCAGTCCATAACTTCGGCACATCGTCCCTCAGAGGATCAAGGCGTATTTAGAGGAGCCTACATAACGTGGTCTGAGCGAGTGTTGTCTGCGCGTTGAATGGAGCAAAACCATCAGGATTCTGACTGCATTGGGTATGCTGGAACGCTTTCAGATCCCGAGATGAAAGCTATTGTAATTCTAAAGAACCACTTCGATGTTCATACATGAAACACATTCCTGAGATGCATTGAAATATTATCCAAAACAAAGGGACTGGTAGCGTAAAATATTATTGTGGCTGTTTGTACGCATAACTAGTTTTACTTTTGAAACATTTATATGTGTGTTCACGAACATAAGAATTCAAATAGGAACCGTCAATTGTTGGCATATAAAAACATGACTCAGCTCGAAAAATAGAGCCACTGCTTTCGAAGTCGATCTTGAGTTGACAAAAAGCAAAGCCTTAGTTCTCGGATGCGTATCGATGTTGTTGAAAAACAATGTCACCCAATATCACAATTGTTGCAGTGTTATGACTTATTCTTAGGACAGTGATAGTTGTTCGCTCCCACTTCCAATGAAAACATATAAATATTGCATACACGTGTGGTGACTAGAGAACAGGTTTACAAAAGTAACTTGACGGAGAATCTGTTATTTAGAAAAAAGGGAAGAATTAATGTTTTTTTTTCTGACACGGTAAAAGCAGTATTTACTTTTAGAAGAGATTATATCAAACGAAAGACCTGTCATTCTAACGAGAACGAGCATGATTCATATTAGAAAATACTTTCTTTTTCAAAATATCGCGTTAATGTGTACTGTTGTTAAAAATTACATCTTCGTAAACGATTACGGAGTTGGGAACCAAAAAAATTAAAACTCAAGTCCTCGCTAGAAATCTTTATTACTTTGAGCACGGCGACGATCCAAATTCGCGCTTATTCAGAGGAGAGAACCTCATTCACACACTCGTGTATTTTGCTACTAGAAAGCCTGGAAACATTCGCTCTCTCAACCGAGCATCGTACTTAGCAGCTCACCTTTGATGCTGTGCGCTGCATTTGCATGGAAGAGACAAAGCGTTTTGTGTTCCTGCAAGGACTGCCCGGACTAGTGAACTGCTCTACCACCTCTTGTAGGAGGCCTGACAAACTGGCTCAGGAGACCCAAAGGACTCTGGCCTTGTGATAGGCTAGAAGTGGCTTCCTGAGGTATTTTCTTCAGTCATTTGTGCATCAGTTAAACACGCGCTTCTCTGAGTAAGGACTCCAAGTAAAAGCTTCATACAGGGTGTCCCAAAATTGCACACATTTTTAAAAGGCTGTAGTTTGTTTACTACTGGCATTTATAAGGTGTACATAAGGTAGGTAACGACGTTCTTTGGATACAAAAGAAAACTTTAAATTTTTCTCATTCGAATGAGACTTGTCATAGCTTCCTAGCACCAATAGTATTCAAATGACTGCATTTTAAAAATGTATACACTGTATGAGGCCGTAAGAATTTTACTTTTTTAATTCAATTACATCCAGTATCATAAGCTGTGTTCATTACTTGATACTTTTGTAGTCATCAAACCTGTAAATGATAAGACAAGAAACCAATTTCACGAACATTTTTACAGTAAATAAAACTATTATGTTGACTAAAACGCACAGCGTGAAAGCTTCGTACAATAGACAATTTTCAATAGATAGATAGATAGCCTTAAGTGAAGATACGTGTGAAGATGGGCTATGTCTACTGGATACTGGATAAAACTTCAGAATCTTCTCTTTCAGATGATTTTTCCTCTGGCAACAATTTGTGAGTTATGTCCATTCAAAAATCGAAACATTTTTTGCTAGAGCTATCTACATTTTTACAGAACTGAAGATGGAACTAGATACCTAATTTTTTTTCGTTGTAGAATGCTTAGTTTTCTCGGAATGTTCTTTAGAATAGAAGTTTTATAAATCTACGATTGAAACGAAATAATATTTTTCAAGCGATATATTTTTACGCATTATTTGTTAAAATAAAACACTTTCTTTTAATCTGACTAAATTGTGCAGACCGTATGAGGTCGATATCTCATATATAAATCTCTCAAAAATCATTAGCAACTACACCTTAATTTTTTATTTTTGCTCTCAGCAGCCACAGCCCAGAACAAAGATATGTGAATGACTGACTCCATGTTTGATTCCTGCACTGACCAGTCAAATTAGGTTGCTGGGCATCACAGTTACGAACAGCAGCAGATGGCACACACAATTTAGCGACGCCGGGCGGTTGCGTTGAACGCGGATAGGCGAGGCATTTTGAAACAAGTCCAACATGGCACGACCGCTGTTTATCGGCTAACATTTCCTACCAAAATCTGAAATGTCGTTGTCGTAGCAGTTTCAATCTGCCGGTAGAGTAAATTATTTCGTAAACGTGCGCAAAGAAACCCCGGCCAAAAATAACTTGAATACAAAAATAGGTAATTATCAATAATGAATGACTCACGTAGCTTGAAAAATGAGTTAAATGATTCCTAGTATAGTAACGGAAGCTTTAAATTCATGTCAGCGCGTATTTAACTGGAGCATTAGATGCTGACCTTAGTATCATGCAACACGGGTATGAACGGCAAATAGTCTCCCAGCGTTATGGAACCCAAAAATAAACTGAAACAACTCGAAAATTTAATTTTTAGTTCTTTTTGTTATGCATGAACAGGTACATGTAATACCAACATGTATCTGTTGATGCATAACTTGGTCATAAGAACTATTTGTAAAACTAAGCATATTTTTTAAATACTGTAAAGTGAATAACACAATAAAGAGGCAGAACTCCATTTTTCAGTTGCGTCATTTCGTTTTCGAGTCTTGTTACGCTGGAACACCCTGTACAGCAATAAACTACATTTTTTATTATAAATATTGAAAAGATGACATAAAGCCTCTTTTAATGTATCACATGGCCTCATATCATAGTCAACAAATTATACTGTTGCAGTCGCTGCTGTTTCAATATTTTGATAGGCAGTCCACATAACCAGTGAGTGGAATTTCCATTGCTTTCGCCTTCTAAGATAAAACTGCATTATATTTTGACTGAAGTTCATTCATCTATCAATTTTATATTCCCTTTTTAGGGAGTATGAAACTATCTCCGTAGAAAAATAACACAGGAGCTCTGAAAAACATTCGACGTAAATACGTTCTTAAAATCTTTTAAAGTTGTACACACCAAAACATCAATACATAACGCACTGAAAATTAAGGACTAAATATATTATGCCATATATACAACTGCAAGAGGACACGAAATTATTTTTTAGTATATAATTATGATATTTGGAAGACTAACATTGTGTAAATCAAGCGCTTCGCTTCAAAATACGTCCATATGGCTCAATCCTGTGAGTGATTGTTATTCTTGTGTAATATATTAAATCTACGTCGATTTTCTAAATCAACTTTTCATAGCGCATATTTGAAATTGCAACCAGCTGCCAGAAAAGATAATTTCTGCCGGCCCTGAGAACACATTCAAAAATTGTCTCGATAAATATTAGATAAGGAACTTCCCAGTTCTATAGAGTACTGATTCCACAACGTCCGTAACTAGGCCCGTGTTTGATTTCGGTGCGTTAGCGCGACTGAAAGGTCTGTGTGTGATCGAGTTACTTGTTTGTGATTGATGCCTTCACGTCGGACGGTATGGGACTTTGGTAGCAACCCAAGAATGGACCAAACGGTTCGTTCCTGTTGCCAAAATCTACATATTTTATTCTATTCTAAAATATCAGGAAGTCATCTTACCTAAATTACTTCAACAGACACGGTGGTAAAAATGCAATTACCACAATACTGTAGCAATTATATTTCAGCAGAGGTGCTCAAACGAATGTTCAAAGTAACGCACAACGTACACCTCTACAGGGAATTTAAAAAGAAGTTGTGTTATGAGTCTTGGATCCGAAGTGAGGAAAAAGAAAAGACAACGGTTGGGCAGAGTAGGGAGTTTGGCGTTGGCAAGGGAAAGAAGAATGTGCGAGGAATGGCAGCATCTAGGAATGGGAAACCAAATATACGTACCGAGCAGAGAACAGGAAAGGGGAAAGAATAGCAATTGGAGGATAGGGCTGTGAGAAGAATAGTAAATGGGGAATGGAGCAGTAAAGAAAACGAATGTTGCAAAAAGGTTCCTAAATCGATGGAAGGTGTTATTCTGGATGGGAATTCTAAAAAGGACAGTAGATTGTTTTGGGACGAAGTAAGAAAGGGAGGAAAGGAAAATCAAAGAGAGCTGGCTGTAAAAGATGGGAATCGAGCAATGCTGTTGAAAACACTCATCTATTCTGAGCCACACCATTTAATATGAGAGTTAGTGCATTGAGGTGTTTTAGAATAGTTCAGAACATTTGAATGACCAAGGATGGGATTCTGAAGCTTTCTGCCCTTTAATTGGCAGAACCTAATTAAAAGCAGGTCACAAATCCTATTTCCCGAGCACCTCTAATTCTCAAATCTATAAGAGACGTTGAAGACGATCTCCTTAAACTCACCTTCTCTAAAAGCAAAGCACTAAAGCGAGTCGTTTTAGGTATGAAACGTATCGGCCTAACGGCAGGAAATGTATGTGAGCAAGTAACGAGTGATTGAGAGTATTACGTCTGTGTGACAACACTTATTACTACACACATACTGTACATTGAATTCATTTGTAATTTGTCTAATGTTTAGTTATTTATGACGTAATGAAAGATAGTCGTAAGGGGTTCCATCAACATATTTATTTAGTTTCGTAATTTACTTCAAGCAGCATATTTAGTGTCGTATGTGACCGCCTTACGAAGAACATCTGTTGTCATGAGTTGCTTCCTCACGAAGAATATCTACAATGTGGAAAACAAACATTACTTACGTTGATAAAACACATCCTAGTTAAAATTTGATAAACACACTAAATACAATTATCTATTTATAACCTGAAGTTAGTCTAACATCCAGCTCCATCATCAGTTCTTAGATACAACTGATCTAGTATGTCTTAAATTTCAACTAGGATGTGTAGGATGTGCTTTATCTACAAAATTAATCTTAATTTTTTATTTAGTATGCATTCTTTGTGAGGCAGCAACTTATAAAACTAAATTTTAACCAGGATGTGCTCTATCATGTTAGTAAAGAACATCTGACTTCCTCAGTCGCTGCTTCGCGAAGAACTATCATACTTGCTGCTTCATAAAGAATATCAATGTCGTAAATTGTTGTGTTACGAAGCACAAACGCCACAGCACGAGAAAAAGAGACACGTGACACCGTAATGTCATCACTGCAGGAGCAAAATGTCATCACAGGAAGTGGTCGCGTATGTCCCATGATCAGAAGATGAAGAGGGCGTGGTCTTGTATCTTCTCACCACAGCCAGCACACGGGACGGCGCTCTGATGTGCTGTTACGGATCCCTGCATTTGAAATGAGGCTGTTGGAAGCAGATGGAAGTAACGGACGTAAAATACGGGGAGCTACATTTTAAAATTGCAGCCTTTTAATTCGTTAGAAGAAAAAGAGGAAAACTGCACTTTGAAACAGAGATGAAGTATTTAACAGAAGAATAAGTATTTGGAAAACTATAACCGCAAAGCAGTTGTGAGTTTAAAAGAATAATGCGAGGAAACGTTATTTTGCAGTGCTTATAAATTTATTAATATTTCACACGCACTTAAGTGAGAATAAAATACATCTCAGAGCCCCTATATTATGAAGCTCACCGGCTGAGTGTGATGATATTGACAATTATTGAAAGCTCCACAGACGTATTTTAAATAACGCTTTCAAAAAATTCTTTAAAAATAGGTGTTCACTCATACTCTGCAGCGCAAAATTTGAACTCCTAAAAATGTCAAATAAAGGAACTTGAATATATAACGAGTTATAAATATTAAACTGATAAATTTAACGAATTACGAAACATTCCTACCAAATGAGAATAGCATAATAAAAAATATTTTTAAAATGTAGACATTCAACCATTAGAAGAAGGAACCTAATTCATCCATGTTGCTGTGGGATTCAAGTGTGGGCAGCTCACACCATTTCGGAGACGTGAATTTCTTTCTACACAGCGCACAGATAATTGAACAAAGATGCTCCATTCGATACAAAAATGAAATATTGTGCATCAAATTAATTGAAGTTCTTCAACTGCATTTTTGATGTTTACTACTATTGCTACAACTGTGGCGGCAGAGCCCAATAGGAAGAAAAAGCTACACCGTGAAAGAATGAAGAATAATAATAGTTATAAAATGAATGGGAATAATGTAAGAAAAACGTTGAGCTAAACTTTTAGAAACATAATTTTTTATACGAACGCTTGACAGTGACCTGTCCTCTCGTCCTTCATAACTTCATCTACCAGATCCATGTCTTCAAGGAAGCACTAGTGATGACTCTTAACTGTTTACCCTCGTATTTTATTCATTGATTTTAGTTCACCTCAGTTTCCCTGCTATTAAGCGTTGCACTTATTTTATAAAGCGCTGTAATTCCATTTAAGCTCTACTTAGTTCGATGTTCTCCTCGTGAAACTAACTGTGAAAGAGATCCATCATTTAGAAGCAGTCATCATTCGTTCTCCGGGTTGAAAAAATTACTTTGGATCTTTCATGAAAGAAACTTCCGTCTCTGATGGAAACTATGTCAGTCGGTTTTTGCGTCTTCAGTAGGCCTCGGTATTTTTTTAAAGGATTCAGGATCTTAAATTCCAGGCTGATTGATACGAGGATCATTACGGCAGCCCCAATCTAGAGACACATCAATCTTGGAACTTGGGCGGAAGTAGACAGGACTTCAATCACAAGCGTTCTGGTTCGACAATCATCAACTTGGCCGACACCATTGAGCATGTCAAATATAACACCGCTTGGCTGTGATCGCTTCACTTGCTCCTCCAGACAAGAAGGTTTTACGTTTTTATCGTGGCATTGATTATTTTTAGAATACACGCAATTTATGCTCAGGTTTTAAGACCCCCGTAAATATATTGGACAACAAATAAAGTGCATATTCTCCACAGCTGTTTGCACATTATGAACACAAACATGGGACTGAAGCTACATAAACTTTTTTGAATACTTATTTTTCACTGCCTTATGCAGTTCACTACGCTGCAATTCTTAAAACTATGCTTAGTATTGAAATGTATATATCAAAACAATCATGAAATTCTCCAGCAACGACTATACGTAATCTTGGTCTTTATATACTAAATAGAATAATTTAGTCTATTATGTATTTGAAAAACCTTGAGTATCGTTGTCAGGATTTATTCAGTAGACCTAACCAGTGGACCAAATACCGAATTCATGATTTTTGAATTCTGTACGACTGAATTATAATGGGGCCTTAATAATTGGACTGAATTATAAACAGAAATAAATATTTTTAGCAATTAGCTTCCACATATGATCTAAAGTTAACTTAGAACTGTAAAGTTAGTATCTGAAAAGCACCGTAATTATGTAAATTTTGATTAATCCGTTTAAAAAACTGTGTGCTGAAAAATTGATAAGATTAATCGTACTTTGTTTTTTGTAAAATCTTTGCAAACACGAAAGTTTAAATCGGAGGGATTTCTCAACTTTATCCAAATATTTGGGTTACATAGTATTGCAATCTGCTATTTTATTTCACAGGTTCTCCATGAAGTCTCTTTACCATTTCAAAAATTTATTACAAATTGAATTGATAAGATATTTTATTTAAAGTTGTCCAATTGTATTTAGTGTTTATTAAAACTTTTATTCACATTTTGCATTTGTGTGTTTCAGGGATCCTGTTTGTGAAAGAGGTGCTGTTGAGACTCATGAGAATTTTATGAGACTTTATGAACATCCTGTAATGCATTGACGAATATGTCGAGTCTAACAGAATTGCTCGCATCCAGGTTTAGGTGACCGTGAGAGAAAACCACAAGTTGCACGATGTGTGCATCGACCTATTCAGAATATTTGTAAAATCTCAACTTCTAGTAAAATGACAGAAACGATGATTACGTTAAAATACGGGTAGAAGAAGATAATAACGTTCTAATGTTTTCAGTACCTGAAGCAGATTAAATACAAGTTGGCGAATGGTTTTCATGAACCATCTATTTTTGTACTTGAGTTCTACGTAAAGCTGTGGACGTAAATTAAGTACGTCAAGGAGTTTCTAGTTCATTAATAACACGTCAGTAAAAGCTTAAAACATAAATCCTAAAAGGGAAGTGAGAACAATGCGGCAGCGAAATAAATGTGTCTTCTATAATTCTAGTTTAGAAAGTGTTTCCAAAAAAAGGAAAGATCGACTCAAACAATGGGATTTGTTGGAAACATACCATCTTGCTAGTGAAGTAATTCTTGCTCTGATCAACAGTTGAAATTAACTTCATAGTATTCTTTCAAGTACCAATATATTCCAAGTCACTCAGTTCATTCTATTTTAACATTAGGTTTAACAGAGAGGTCTCACATAGAACACATGTCTCATTTTACCGAGTAAATTCTTAGAATTTGGTTGAGTTTTGGACTTAAATTTTTCATGTTTGACTCTTGACTCCTATTGGACACAGAAAAATTGAGCAAAAAGCTATTTTTCGTGAACGTCACAGATTTACTCTCTGAAAAAAACAAAGATGTAATGCATTCTCATTTTCTAGAGCTACTATTTTTTATATTAAAAGATGCGTCCGAAAATTTAGCAACTGCATCGATTTTCTTTCGAGGTTTGAAAAAATATGTATATTTTTGGGCCCAGCCAACGACTACAAAACGCAATTACGCATACTCAAAAAACATACCTCATAGAAGGTAGAATACAATTTATAGACATAAGGCTTAAGATAGCACACGAGTTATGTATGCTTTAATCTCCATTAACCTTTGTTCAGAAACGCATTTCTCAATATGCTTAAATGCAGTCAAGAAGTAAGTTTTAAACTGGAATAAAAAGATAATATTTCATTTCAATAATAACTGAATCAAATTATGTACTGGGTTACTTAAAAAAATCATTCACCCAATACTGTCAAATTTATAAATACAATTCACCCAGAAAGCTGTAATACTTGAACAGCTAAATAAATATATTATTGAGAGTCATTTAAAAACTACCAAGGTTGAACATTAACCACTTCGTTACCTCACAAACACGGGAAAAGGCTGCATAAAAGCTGCCCATTTGAAGCTAATATCCACGAAAGAACCTCAAGATATCTATCAAACATAATGTCAAATTTCAGAAATTTCCACAGGCTTTTGGAATTATTAGGATGATTTTACGGAAGAAATGTGTCGAAGGAGCGTGCCGTAATCCCGCTGTAACGAGGGGATCAGCCCCCTAGAGACCATTCCGCTCAATTTTTCCTCTATTTTCTACAAATTTGAAATGAAAAAAAGGAAGTCCATGATTCTAGCGAGAGAACACGAACACAATGAAATGGAAACAGCGTTCATTATAAAGTACGAGTGTTACAGAGGACGTTACATTCAACACGAATAGAAGTAAGAAGAATAATGAAATTCAACGAACGTTCATCAAATATAGTTATTGAGTTTACCAAGTAAATTTGAATATTTTTGCCAATTCTTAGCTTCTTCTATCAAAATCGTTTGAGATTCAATGCCAGGAAGCTCACACAGGAACACTGGCCCGTATTCACAGTATGAAATATGTAAGCTCATGAGGGCTAAATGCAAGATTTCTGAATAAACTTATTTTTCTCATTCTTCAACTGTACGCAAATAAATGTATTAAGCAGCTGCTGTGTGCCCGGGAAAAATTGCATCGGGAAGCTGCCACAAGACAAGTATGAACGATGTAGACTTCTTAATAATGAATGAACTTTACTTTCATTCATGTATATGTACTGTATATTTTACAGAGTATACAGTACACATACAATGGTTTTTAAATTCTTAATGCTAGCATCTTGCGAATGGTGACGGTTCTTATCGATAAGGTCTTCAGAGAAGTAGTGATGCGTCAAGCGAGATCCCCGTGCTGCAGTTTGAAGTACTCGTAGTGGCTCTTAAGAGCGCCGATGAGCGTGATTGAGGTGTGGCTTACGCCAAGCGTTCAGTGTAACAGCTGCTGGACTTGTTCTTTTCTAGCTGTCAATGGCTAGGTACAAATAAACCGTGACAGCTCCGGGAACGAACCCGTGGCCTTCTGCATAGCAGGTGGGTACCCTCACCAGTCGGCCATGCTGGGAGAAATACCTTAGATAAACACAAAGTGAACACTTTAAGTTTATGCAGGAAGCAAATCTTCACATTGTGTCCGAGCTTCGCGGTCACAGCGTGTGCCAAATATCCGCCAAAAATAAATCTTAATTTCCATCCTAGAAAATAACAATCCAGTGTTCCACCTCAGCCCCGTCAAATTCTTTGGGCACATGATTAAGAACACGTCGTTGTTTGGGATCATATTCCGTTTCTGTTCAAATATTTGAGTTCCACATTCGGATTAGGGCAAGGTTGGAAACGTAGCTGTAAGACATTTATAACTCTTTTATCCATTCCTGGCTCTATACCTTCATGCATTAATTAATCTCTCTTTATTTCATTCTGAACTTTATACCTCCATGCATTAATTACTCCGAGTTTGTTCGATATTATGCGCTTCCTGTTATGTGAGACCGGCCGGCAATTTTTAGTTGGAAATGGCATCTGAAAAATCGTTTCTGTGAGAGCATAACTGAAAGAAGCTCATCGTTGACCAAACTCAGGTTCGTTCTGTTCGGTTTGGTCTATAGTATTCAGGAATACTGTTGATAAAAATCATGGATATATTTAAAAATATATTACTGATTTTAAACTCGGATTTCAACTCAAGGTTTGTAATTAGATACGAAACTCACTATGTAATCACTTTGAATGGTATTTTGGCTACAGCTATTTCTAAGCGAGAGATGATAGCTTCAAAAGTTCATTATCTCTGTCTGGATTGTGTACTCCACCTGGCTAAAGCTCCCGACAGACACGCTTTAGAGGTCCAATTACGTCTAAAAAATCCGAGGGCGGTGCAAGGAATCTATTCTTTTTATTGTGTCTCTCAATTGCGGGGCAGAAAACATTTGTTATCGTGGGTCACGCGTATCATACAGTAATAGTACACAGTCAAGGCTAAAATTAGTGTTTCGAGGATTTCAGTACTTCATCTACGGAAAATGGGGCTTCTGCAATAATTTTCCTCGACGTACACGAATAAGAGCTTATGTTCATTTTCTCAGTACGTAGTATGAAATCAAATGGAATCGTTGCAAAGAATGAAACTCAGAAATTTCCCTTAATTCCAGCAGTAAACTATGCATTGGCTGACAACACTGCCTATGTAATGTGAACTTACGTTTTTGTTTCACGTGAACTGATTTTCTCAAGCGGTCTGTTCCTTTCGTTCTGCTAAATTCACGTGAAAATTCGGACAATTTAAGCACGATTATATTTTTATATACATGATTATACAAATGATAAATAGTATTACTCATATTTTTTAGCAAAATCAATATCACTGCAGTAGATATTATCAATTCAAATAGTACTTTTCGCACTCAGGCACGAATCTTTTCTTTCAGAACAATATATACACTGGACATCCATGAAGTCAATCGATGTTCAGCAACGTTTTCCCGTCGAATAAAACATGGAATTACATAACAAAATCAATTGTGACGTTGTTGTTTCTCATACCTAACCAAAGAAAGTGCTCTGTAAGCATTTATACGCATGACTTAATGGAGCAGCATAACAGTGTATAAATTTACTGCATCTCTGAAAGTAAAGTTTTCATTATTGTGATCACGACAACCTAGTAAAGTGGTAGGAAATGGATGTATTTACTAGTTTCCTATTTTTTATTCAACAGTCATCAGGCAATCAACCTGAACCCTGAAGGATTTTGTCGATCATAATTTTAACTCACACGTGCTACACTCGTCGACGGGGGAATAAAAAACACAAGGTAACTGAGGTCAAAACACTCATTTGCGATAGTCACCGTCTTCGAAACTGCCTTTTTATTCATTAATAAAATATTAATTATTTTTCATTACCAATTATCAAACCCGCATTCGAAAAATTCTTGTTTTCTTTTTTCTTCTCGGTCTGCATCTTATTGTTATCGACATAAGTTTTTTCTTCGTCTTCTCTTTCTTTTATTTAACAGTCAATGCCGCTTCTCCGAAGATGCTTTCATACCTAAGGGAAAAAAGTATAATAACGAAAAAAATCTCATATTATTACTTCTATTAGATTGGGTTGATCGTAACCTGAATTACTAGTCTTAGACTCGGATTTTCCCTTTTTAGGAGCAGGTGTGTCATTCCCTTTCGGGAGAGGATTTCCTCAAAAAGATATGCATATTCTGTGAATCATTAAATTTCATCAGCATGGAACAAACATTGTTAGTAAAGTAAAACACTTTCACCATTTGATGCCAAAAATAGTGCAATCTTTTGGCAGAAATACGATACAATACCCAATAATTGAGCTCCAAGTCTGGGCTTAATTAAGCAGCAACGGAAGTCGATAACAGGCTTAACGTCGCGTTGAAATGCCACTGCAGGTAGAGCAAACCAGCTCGTTACGTAGACTATGACAACCTAAAGGATGCAATTGCATTTTTGAATGAAAGAAAAACGCTTTTTAGAAACGAACACATTGAAGCGAATTTAAAAAAATCAGAACAACTGAAAAAACATGTGTATGAGAAATGCACGCTCTGAGATAAATTGAACAATTTTAATAGAAAGAATATAAAATTTACAACATACCAAATGTTTTTACCATGTGCTCAACATCGGGTACAATTCATACGTCTTTATTAGGTAGAAAGGTTCTAATGCCAGCATTCTATATTTTAGGCTGATCAAATTTCTTGCTTATGGAAGAACAAGTAAAGAAGTAAGTACATCGTACTCTTCTGTCAGTCAACCTGCAAATTCGTCTTTAGGGACAGCAGAGTGTCTTTCATGAAACATCGTTCCGTAATATCTACAAGAAGTGGCCCATATGTCTTCGAGGCCATTCGAGAGATGTGTTACAAGGTTTCAATATTCTCCAAAAATTGAAGCAAAATTGATAACGAATAACAGCTCATGCCGAAATGAGAAAAATAGCCTGGTTTAGGCATGACAATTCTGTTCGACAATTTCTCTGCAATTTAATTTCAGAGAAGCACTCAAAAATAAACGAAAAAAGTCATAATTTCGAAGCTTGAAGGGAGTCAAGTTAGGACAGTCTTTATAATACGTCACTTGTAATTACAAGCCTTGATAATGAACCATTATGTATTGACAGTCTAAAAACACGAAAAAATGCTTATGAAAATAAAAGGTTTTCAGCGTAATATTTTGATATAACTAAAAATTAGAAACACTGTTAAGGCATGAAATATCGTCACAAAATATTGGCAAAGTTATTGCATTAAAATAGTAACGCCTGGTGTAAAAATTGCATCAAAAAATGAACATGTACACATGGAATTACTTTTTTGTCCAACTTGGCTGATATTTTTCAGTCTACGTGAAATAACCATTCTCAGAAAGTCTTCAAAAATATTTACGCGTACATAGAAAATGCATAAAGGATATTTTCTAACACTGTTATCAAAAGCGTCACTGGTTTTTATTCCTTCACCGTATGAATAAACGAAGTTCCAGTATAAACATTAAAACGTATCGAACGAGAAAAAATGCATTATTTTGATTGCATGATTAAAAATAGTAACAAATTAAGAAACGGGCTACGAATGAATACAGTTTCTTAGAGGGCTTAAACTTTTTACCTATCAATAAATCTAGCTTTCTTCTCTTTCAAAACTGCCAAAAATTTTGGAATGCTGATTAAAATTTTGATATCGGCTCATATTTTGGGTGTTAAATAAACATCACAATAACTATGTTTTTGTAATCGAAGTTTCTCATAATTTTTTGTAGAAAACTCACGGTTTCGCTGCTCCTAAAAAGAGAATATTCGTACCTATTGAACCTGAGACATCAACATTATGGTGAAAATGTCTTCAAAAGTCTGATGCAGACCCAACATTAACTAACGTGATTCTTATCTTAGGCCAAACTCCAAAGCAATTTAGGCAACAAACTTCCTTCATTGTGAGGCCTTCATCACAGAAAATGTGGCTCATTGAAGTCAGGCGTAAGCCGCTCACCGCGCCACTGCCTCATGTTTCTATACATCGAAGACGGGCGCAAAATTTCCGTGGAGTTAGAGCTTCAACAGGAGATTCTACACATGTATCTAAGGAGTACCTTCGAGACACGCGTCTGTACTGGAGCACGATCACTTCAGATGCAGATTGGTTAACGTAATTTCAATGGCCATCGAGACAGAGCCTCTTGTGAGGCTCAATACGGAAGACGAAATTCCCCGTCGACATTTCCGGCAAATTTTTTTGTCAAGTATTTGACACCAATTTCCTGAACAATAGACGAGTAATATTGAATTGAATGAGCATTCTCAGTAATTTTACTTCTAAAGTTGCTTCAGAAATGACATTCTGTGCTTCCATCCGCTGAAATTATCTAAGCAAAGCATACATAGCTAAGGTTAGGGACTCAGTCTCGCCCCGTTAATGTTAGAGAAGTATCTAGACACATAAATTCAGAACGAGTAGATCTTACTCATCGTACGAGTATTGCTCAAATTAGATTTGTTGTTACTTCTCCATATCAAATGCTCCTACACGAATGTTCTTTGGTATCAAATCTTAAAAATTAATGAATATAATTTTCAGTATTAGAGCCAGCAACTTGCGTTGCCTATTTTATACCACCTATGAATACATGAACTCCGGACCTCTCTCACTATGATACACTCTTCACTTCCAGAAATTAATGAACACTTCACACATGTTTTCAGCTTCTCGCAAGCTTTTATAATTTTCTCACAAACTGCACTGGTTTAATTCAACTTGTGTTCCCTGCAAATTTAATTTTGAAAACCAAGGCTTGAAATATTTGGGTTTAATGTTTTCAGATTCTTCTTTATCGTCACACGTACATGATTATTAACACGGATGTTTAATTATTGTATGTAAATATATATATATATATATATTGTATACATATCATATGTACACACAATTACATTGAAGAAGTGGTAGCAGTAATTTAATTTTCCTACTTCACTGCTTAGTATGAAACAGTAACATCAGGAATGAAAGTTGTTGAACTCGAAGCGTTGCTAGCTAGTTGAACTAGCTAACTAATTTAAACAATGCATCGAGGAGGCATGAGGACTTGTGATGATGATGACTTTAAATGTATACAATATTGCTGAGAAAAAAGAAAAGAAAATGAGGTCATTTTAAACCTCGACATTTTATTAACACAAGTCTACAAAAAAACGGTAAAAAAAATTTAAAAATAAATATTTTGATCAAAAAGGTTTTTTTGAATATCTGAAACGATCAAATACATTATAAGTAATCGGTAAACTAAACGAAGAAAATTGTCAACAAATAAGTGAACCAAATGCCTGAACTATTCGCAAGTGGTAAGCGGATTGCGTATCATTTAAAACAGGTCTATCTCGTAAAATGAGTAAAGATTTTAAAACGCTTAGATTTAAAGTACTTGATGCAGTAGCGATTACGCTAGAATTTTTCAGTGTAACAAAGAGGTCGCATTTTTCTGTGCGAGCACGTGCAGCAGAGTGAGAAGTCTAAGGAATGAGATGGTCAGTACGAAAACTCCTTCCAGCTCTGTTATAAGAACCACAAGTTCTCTGGACGTACGAGTAGAACCCACACATTCAGACGCACAATGTGCGCAACTATGTCTATAAATGACACACGAAAGCTTTTTTTTAATAATTTTATCTCTATACTTGAAAATTGATTGCACAATAAATATACTCTACAGAACAATTTGAAATGATAAGTGAGTGAAGTATTACGAGTATATCGACAGCTTCACGGGGCAGGGAAGGGCTGCCATTTTGTACTCTACTTGGACGATGCCATTTTATTACTTCGTCATAAAGTGCTTTGTACATTGTTTCTGACATACTTAAATTCTCAACATTCCAATGTCAAATTTCCTATGGAACTGGAGTCAAATAATTCTTTAGCGTTTTTAGATTCTTAAAATTTTAGCCATGGCAATAGTTATTTCAGTTGTTTCGGAAAAATACTTTTCCAAGTCTTGGTTTAAACTTTTTAGTTGTTTCTCTTTTCACTCTAAAATTAACAGTATGATGGCCGTCCTATACAGAGTTTATACTGTTTGTTCAAACTTTTTTACTCTAAATGACGAGTTTGAATTTTTTAAAATATTTTTATGCAAATGACTCTCAATTGGATCTCACAAAATCCTTCATTAGCAATTACCTAAATAAAATACGGAAATGTTAGCAGGTCTTCGTTAATCAAGGTTCCTAAGAGAAAGTTGCATCTTGCCTGGCTTTTTTCAAACCCTAGTCAGAAAAACTAAGAAAATAATTACTGTCCCTTTTATTTAAATACTTTGCCCCCATAGTATTATTAAAACCGTTCTGGTCAATAAATTGTATAATATACTCGAACAATCAATTTTCAATTACGGAATTTTAATATTGTTCGCTTGCTTAGTTCGTACGATGAAACCCCGACGATTACAGGAAGCTTGAAATCATTTAAGTAACTTAGCAAATGTTTCACTTTATTGCTGAGATTTCTTAATAATTGTGTCTCAAAACACAGATTTACTACCACGCAAAAGTAAATTTGTAAGCTGGAGGAAAATTTTTTAGTACAGCCGTTACTTCTTTCTAAGGTACGGAGAAATGTTGGCAAAACTGTAACAGTATCCGCATTTTCACGCTTTCGTTTAGGGCTCCGTGAGGTCCTAGAAGTATGATAGTTCATCTATATTGTTTTCATGGCATCATCGCTGCAAGTTAGGCAAAAGTTGCTCTTAAATTCGAAAACGCTACATGAATATGTACTTCTTGAAAAACGAGCAGATATGATTAACTTTCTCAATGTTAAAGTAAAATAATTCAGACGTGTAAATTCATTAATTTACATAAATAAACACAGTACATACTGAGAACTCTCTAAAAACTCCTCTGAATATCCTTCAAAACTGCGAGTACATATACATTGCTCTGCTAAGGAAACTCGAAATCAAGTGGGTTCTATGGCTAAGTTTATCGAAATATGTTCAAAATTAATAAATAGAATCAAACCGATTCTCCAGCGTACAGTAATGCTTGACAAAATGTAAGTTTTTTACTGTCTAAAATTGTCATTAGGACATGCAGGGATAAAATCGAACCTTAGGATGTAGAATCAATTTTCAAGTATTCCCGAATTTTACTCTTATACTCTTTTTTTATCAAATCAGTTAAAATATCTTTACCTTGAATGTTACACTAACGTCAATCAAAAATTATCACCAGCGATAACAAGTTCATCAAATAAATAAGGGTATGGAAACACCTACCATAATTCTTAAATCATACATTTCAGAGTTCTTCGACGCAACTAACAATCGTAAAGCTATTTATCAAAGTACTACCAAGGCTTGAGTACGTCTTCGAGTACTTACCTCCCTGTTTTCAGAAATAAGTAAAGGATGGATATCGAGTCTAGCTGCTTGAAGGTATTGGCTTCGATTTTCAATGACATATGAGTCTGAACGTGACTGTAATCGTGTATATGAGTGCGCGAGCCAAATTCTTGTCGTGTGGTAAAAAAATTCGAGTCACGGAACTTGATCCTTATGGCTGGCTGGGTTCAATCAATAAGACGAAGATAGAATTATGGACGCTGGTTTTCAGTTTAGTGTAATTTATCTAGAAAAACAAGTTGATTTGTAAACTAATGCCGATCGCTTGATATCAATTGTATCAAACAATCGGTCACAACACACGAATCATAAAGACTGTTCAATACACTTTTTGCTGACTTTTGTTTTGTGGTAGTTTTTTAGCAAATTTTTACGTGCTGACTCCAAATATAGATGGCATCCATTTTTTTATAATACATGTTTTCATTATGTAGTACACTCGTATTTACGATGTATTACATGTATTTACTCCATATGAATTGTTTATAAGTGTTATAGCTTCAAACCATAACTTGAAATATCAATGGAGAAAACACAAGCAATCGTACACATACCCATGCATTCATGGAAGAAATTTTCGCTAGCGAGTGTCTGGAGTCTTTGATTTCTACAAAGTCTCGTAGAATACTGTAGCAGTAGTCCGCCATCATTTGTGTGTTCCAAAGCTCTTGATATCTCTCCTCCATAATCTTGACATCTTGATGAAAACGGTCTCCGCGTTCATCACTCATATAGCCAAGATTAGCGGGGAATTTATCAAGGTGCTCCTGGGGAAATGAGTCTTTGTGTTCACGTTGCATCCTGAACGATGAATGTTAGCAAGTAATGATTCTACTAAACCCTAATGGTTAGCTGCTTTTTTCTATTCAAGGAATCCTTTCAAAACAGCCACAAATGAATCCCATTTCCCTTTTTCTGTGTCATTCATCGAGCTCGAGAAGTTTTTATTTTACATCGACTTTCAACAGAAGTCCAGCTTTTATCTCATCATAACTTCAGCCAGGAAATGTCGTACAAATGAATTTGAAACAATTACCCTCCACAATAAGAGCTGTCAAAAATTGTTTCATCAGTACTAGTTTAGTATGAAGGGATGGGAAGATGATTTTTTCTCGTTCAATAAGTGGTTGGTGTACAATATTTTTCTTCTCATTAGTCGAACTTTTCCTAACTGGCTAGAGTTTCTGTTCCCAGTATTTGTGCTCTGCTAGGTTGTTTCAAAAACACTAGAAACACGGAAATTTTGTATAACTTCCTTGTAGGTCAAGTAAAAAATAACTAATTTCAGATCCACACCTATGGTTCATTTGTGTTCATGATATTTAACTGAATTTTATAGATTTATATTTGTTCATATCTCTGTTTGAATTGCACAGAATGTTCAACAGGACTTCCATCAAACAAGTTTCCATTATGGAGTAACATACACTTTAAACTGTTTTTGAACTATGTATGTAGAGTCAGCATTCACTTGGATCATAGTCTGAAACACCGATTTCCTTTAACTGCTCCAGCACGGTACAACAGTAAACAAAATATTGTTCAGTTGTAAAAAATAGCAGTTGATTTCTCTCCCTGTTCCGATAAAATGTTATTTTTGTTTTCTCATGCTACAAATTCTTATCTTTAAGTTTCGAAGTTAACACTTCTGCTAACTCTTTTGACAGGCTTAGGTCTCTAACTAAATCATTCAGTTATAACTGACTGAAGTTTCCACGTTCTTTGGTCGATGTACAGTGTGGGGCAAAATAATACAACACGTTGATTAAATCGCCAGATTGCACATTTATAAACCACGTACAATTACAAAAATTAAATCATATATGAACAATAGTATAAAAGGTTAATAATGCATCTAAAACTCACAAATATTTAATAGAAAAATATGTGGAAATATGTATAATAAATACGTGAACAAAAGCTTACAACATATTTAAACGTATACATACATTAATACTTGATTGCATAGCCTTTATTATTAATTATGGCTTTGAGACGTATATAGTAGTTCACTACCAGCCTCTTACAAGTTTCAGGCGTAATCTTATTCCATTCTTCAATGCAAATTTCTTCGAGTTCAGTGATGTTATTTGGACCTCTCTTCTGAATCTTCAATTTCAATTCCCTCCACAAGTTTTCGATCGGATTCATGTCTGGGGATTGACTTGGCCATTCTAAAATGTTTATCTTCTTCATCCTCAACCATTGCTTGGTTTCGTTTGCATTATGCTTTGGATCGTTATCTTGTTGAATTTTCATCCACGTTTCAATTTTAACAAACAAGCTGAAGGTATGAGTTGCTCTTCCAATATTTCATGATATTTCCTGCCATTCATGATTCCTTCAATGATGTGAAGTTTACCCACCCCTGATGAGCTAAAACATCCCCACACTATGATTGAGCCACCTCCAAACTTAACAGTGGGTATGGTGCACTTTGGTTTATACTCTTCCTTTTGTTGCATCCAAACATGGATTGTGTTGCTTCTCCCAAATAGTTCGATTTTGGTTTCATTTGACCACAGTACTGAGTTCCAAAACACTGCTGGCTTGTTTAAATGGTCGCTGGCATACTTCAGCCTGGCCTTGACGTGACGTTTCTGGAGATGAGGTGTCCTACGTGGGGTGTGGGAGCAAAGACCGTCACGTCGTAGTGCCCTGCTGATCGTGTGTTGGCTGGGTTCGATACCAAATGCCTTGAGATCATCCTTCAATTCTTCATGTGTAGTATGAGGCCTCTGCACTACTGTTCGGACCAATTTTCGAGGAGCATGGTCGTTAATCTTCCGTGGACGGCCAGTTCAAGGTTTGCTGAGAGTCGGATTCCGGCATTTCCAAGTTACGTATTATGGTTCCAACCAAAGCTTTAGGAACACACAGTGGTGCACTTATCGTCCGATTTCCCAAACTTTCATTATGGAGCTCCAAAATACGTTCGCGAAGATCTTAGCTGATGTCCTTATTCTTACTCATGTTTACGACCTTTCAGAACGAGAGCTGCTGTACCCAGGACACGTTATTGGAGATGAATGCTGACGAAGTTCGGTTGCCGAATAGTAGAATGTATTAGAACATTCTGTTATAATACTACAATAATTTTCATGTATAATATCGAGAAAAAAGTCGGGTATTGTAAACTTTTGTTCACGTATTTACTATACTCGTACATGGTCCTATCTATTTTTCTATTAAATAGTTGCGAGTTTTAGACATATTATTAACCTTTTTATACTATTGTTTATGTATAGTCCAATTTTCGTAATTGTACGTGGTCTGTAAATGTGCAATCTGGCGATTTAATCAGCGTGTTGTATTATTTTGCCCCCACTGTATGTGCAAAGTCTTGATCATTGTCAAGTTTACCGCTTACGACAGATTTACGTGTACCACTTTCATCATCTTATAAAGAAAGCTCCCTGGATACAGATACTGGAATATTATCTGAATGAAGCACTGGACGATTTACTGATTGTAAATTTAGGTAATTTGTTCTATGTCATGTTTTCTTGCTATAACTTGAAGTCTTCGTTAGAATAAATTAGTAATCATTAACATTTTTTGTTCCCACGACATCATAGGAATACCAAACCCTAGTTATTTTCTTTCTCGAGGTACAGTATTTTGTAAAATCAATGAACTCGAAGCAGATCCTATACTTTAGTCAACAGAAAAATGTAAAATATGTTCACCAGCGTATTTGTATAGGTATATTCTTCTTGTTCTTTCATAATATGCAATGTGGGGACCGTATATTTTAAATAAAATTCAACGGTGACTTTTCCCGAGAGGTTTTTAAGAATTTTATTTTAAACTTATCAGTCGTCTGTTAATACTACAGGTATGAACGGAATTCAAAAATTGTGAGGGTTATTTCTTAACTTTTGAGATTTGTGTCAATAGTAGGTATACTTATCAATCGGATGCAAAACATCTCACATAAATCGGATTGATGAGTGAGGCCCGTCATTTGTTAAACCAATACAAATTCAAATATAGAGCTAGAGAATGTAGTCAGATTGATAGTAGTAAAGGAATTTTAATTTTAGAAGGCCCCCGAAATTGAAAGTAGTCTTGAAGCTTAAGTTATCATATACATTTGACTAATAAATTATATTCGTTAATTGACCCCAGAGGAATATTATGAACCGAAAGATAATGATTAAACATTGTCAGTTTACCTATTTTTGTAAACCTGAAATATTCTCTGCTATAATACATGAAGGTAACCAACAATTTTAAAATATGTGTCACAGAGACCAGGTGCTAAGTAAATAGGCTGTGATGATAGCAAACAAAAATGAGGATTTCCTCATCAAGTGATATTTTCGAAAAGAAAAATGGATGTCTTCTATTTGAGTGGCTTGAAGTAGAATTCCACTATAGTGAATATTTATTAATATTTGCAGCCTGTTGTTTAAAAGCATCCTTGTGGCAATAGGCACATGACCCGTGCCTCTCTCTAAAGCACCAAGATCAACACACAACACTCGTACAGTCGCACGTGTGTAGAAGTGCATTTCATCCAAACCAGAAAACAACAAAAGAAAAGTTTCCAGCAATTAATGCATTAAAACCTAATAGTCAATCATTGACAACAAGAAACGAAAGCATAGAATCCTTCTCCAGTTAATGAATACAACTTAATTACCAATGATTGCTAACAAACAAGATAAGCACAAAGCCTCTCAGTAATTAATGGATACAATTTAAATAGACGTTGATTGCTACTCATAACGTTGGAAAATCAAGAAAGAAACCTTTTCGAAAGTTGAGAAAAAAGAAAATTAAAATTTATGAATGTTTTGATGCACCAAAGAATAAGAGTAAGAAGGTAATCATCCTCAGAGTAAGAGTCACATTAGACACAATCAATTTTAATATTGTATAGAAATAAAATTTTATAAAACTAGCTCTGTGAGCTATTTTTGACGACCATTTCAACACAAGATTAGGCGCTCGTTCCTGCTGCTGCAAAGTAGCCTGATTTGCCTCCTGTGAGCAGATAGATAAAACACTCAAATTTGGGTTCCTTTTTGATGTACTCTCTTTATTTACTCGTCGGACGAAGTGTGTTTGACGCAATCGTTACCAGAGTTGGGAGGCGTATGACATCAAACCCTCTCACCATCAATGACGGCTAAGACAACAGGCTGGGCAGAAGATGTACATATTTCTACCAGCATTTGCTTAATATATTCAGCATTAGCACAGAGGTGAATTTATGCATTTGTTCTGCTAAATTTTAATTTAGCCAATATATGCAACTATAGCTCTCCAAAAAAGCAAATGCTAAATATTATTGGAGGAGATTTTTTATAAACAGTTCTTCTCTATCGTTTGTAATAAAAATTAATTTTCTACTGCATGCTGTTCAGGCTAGAACAGAGCAATAGTATGCTGGTAATACAGGAGCAAAGCAAAAGTAAACTGAAAAGGTAATATTGTATAGACAGGGCATGAACAAGATGAGAGTATGCTGACAAAACAAGGGCAAGGCGAGACAATGCTGATAAAACAAGGGCAAGGTGAGGGTGTACTGACAATGCAAGGGCAAAACGAAAGCACGCTGACGAGGCAGGGACAGAGAACACAGGAATGTTACCTGTGGTTCAAGCGAGAAGCACAAACTCTTCATTTGCAGAAAAATAATGCTTCTTCACTTTCTTTCTTTCTGTATAATTTTTATCTTGATAATGGAGAGTATCAGGGAAGTAAGCGAGGCAAAAGGTGAGTGTCTTCTGTGCGTAAAATTTCCTCTTAACAACAAAGTTTTCCATGAAAGCTATAGCAGCGTACATCGAACTGTTTTCCGGAGCGAGAAACGGATCAAAAATTATAAAGGTTAAACATTCGTCGAGACGTTGCTATGCATAGTTTAACAACAATGGGGTTCACAAACTCGTTTAGCCAACTTGCAAAATGAACAATGCAAAAGTACAGAAATTCGGTCACATCTGTTTTGCTTGTGAGACAGACAAGCGGAAACGAGTGAAAATTATTTTCGAGAGACGTTGATAATTATAATAGTATACGCGATTTAGTGTATGATTTAATGACACATTTTCCAAAAAAATATTTCAAGTAAATTGTGAAGTAACATTTCGAATGGATATCAAACGAAATCTTCACATATGAAGCTACAAAGGCATGAATTACAAATATCTCTTCGAACACGAGTTTCAACAGTTTTACGGATAGATTTCAGACCTGAAAGCTTTTAGGTGGTCAGATCCTCTCATGTTTCATTAATTTTCCCCACGAAAATGAAGCAACGTAACACAGGCCTCAAAGGTTTTTAATCCTATCGTGAAGTATTAAAAGCTTCGTTAACTCGTCCTTGCATCTTATGAGGTTTTGTAAAGCGTAAGAAACTACCTGCCTGCAGATTGAACTGGTTGAAGTTTACCTTTTAAAAGTTGGGCACTGGCGGCTAACAGAGGCTGTATTTCTCATTTTTCCAGAATATGTTAAACTGCAATGTTCATTTTTAGGCAAAATTAATGTCATTAACTGCGTGGTCAATATTCAAGCGATTGATGAATCTAGTCATGGATGTATTATTAAGACAATAGACTAGAACGTAGGCAGTTATACATATATTCATACGTAGTTTGCCTTTGCATTTACAAGATTAAACAAGAGACGGATTAAATTCAGGTATTAAAACGTATTAGAAAAATCTTAATCCTTGATTGAAGTAATATTTAGTGGGAAATTTTGTAAGACGATAAGATCCTCAAACACAATCTTGAAGAATTATTATTTTTTTAAGTCATCTAGTACTGTATTTTTTTAAATCATCTAGTACTGGGAATATCAAAATGAAAACAAATTGTGTCATTTTGTTTCATGAAATAGGGATATAAATACTATTTTAACATCAAGCCGAGTCATAATTTTCAACATCTGAGCCACATATTTCTTTGTTAAGAAGTTAAATGACGGTAAAAGACTTAAACCTCGGACAAAATTTTTGTTCTTCAGGACTGGATAGACGTGTTCAATTCGCATTTTTTTTTTGAGTTTCCTGTGCTGGCGGCCTCGGAGGAAAACAAATATAAGAATGTGAAGGTAAACAGAAAACCAAAGTTCTTGTGCGACCCCAAAAGACCGTAGCGAGTCAGGCTCATCTTCAGCAGGATGATTGATGAGATGGATCAGTTTCACGGATTTTCTTTCTGTTAAGCGAGGTCCGGACAACTAACGTGGGCATTCTGCTACTACCATAGCTGAGACCACCAACTTATACAGGAGGGTAAGAAAACAAGGTTATTCTTTTCTCACTGAACTTGTACAAGAAAGTAAGAAAACAGGCTTCTTCTTTTCTGTGGACGTAGAGCAGTAAAGTTCGATTAACAAATCTCCATCCGACACATAGCAAGCTTATATTTCAGGAAATGTTAACAAAGGTTTCGAAGATTGAATTCTCTTCAGTGAAGTGAAAAAAGAACAAGCTATTTCCCCCGTGGTAACTTTACTCTAAACTAAACGGTGTTCATGTCCCTAGATCACAGTGAATTTTTCTTTAAGAAAATATTCCTATAATATTTTTACCTGAATTTCGTAGGCTCCCAACGATAACGTGTGATGGAGAAAGAATTTCTTCCACCATGTTCCCCAAGCTTCAAATTTTCAGACCTTCTGGCGAATTATATTTCTTCCTGGTCATTTGTTCTTTTGCTTGCACTCTCTGCATGACGAGAACTTTCAGGCTCCAAACGATCTGCCTGAGCAAAGAATTCTCGCAAGTTTTTGACGGTTAGAAGACGCCAACCAAACTGTGTTTACCTTAATACAAGTTTTTTTCGGTGTTTCTATTAAAAACTATAATGAATATTTTACGGGGCTTGGGATAGTTTCAGATCAGCGAGCAATTTTCTAGGATCTTTAACTTTAATTGTATAACTTTTTTTATTCTTAGGTATGATAGTTTCAAAAATTTGTGTACGTATTTTTATGGAGTCGTAATTAAATTTTCTTTAGTTCTCAATTATTGGTAGCCCAACACATTTTACAGTTACAATAATAAAAAGGAGTTACAGTAAGTATAATTTTCCTACTCTTTTGTACTCTACAACGACTTGAGCAGTGAGAGTAGCAAAGGGAAGAAAAACAATCCTGCTGCGATGAAATGTATAAAAAGTATGATGGGGGTAACACTATCTGCTAGAGAAAAACATGAGGTGCTACAGAGGTTATGTGAAGTAAGTTGTATTGATGAATTGATGTATGAATAGAGTTGAGTATCTATGACTCATTTGGGCTAATGAATAGGAAGACGTACAGCGTCTGCTCAAGAAAGTAGTGAAATACGGTGGTGTGGTAGAGGCAGGTGGAAGCATGAATGAAATGAGAACAGTGCTGGGTAAAAGCGTTACCTATGGAGAGTGCAAATGAGTGTTATAGGCGAAGTGATCAGAAGAATGCGAGTGATTATTTGATACAGCCGCAATTTGGACCGCGTTTAGAATTCGCTTTTGTAACTTCGGTAGTACAGCTGGAAAAAATAATCCATATTCTGACGTAGAAGGGGTAAGCTTGTGACGCTAAATCAACCTGCACCACAATCACACACAGATGGTTTTCACCTTAATCACGCATAGATATTTCAGTCCTGCGCACGCACTGCAATCATATACAGCCTTATGACTTAAGAAAGATATACTTTAAAGATCTGAGGAGTTCCTTATTGAATATTTGTCGAGACAATTTTTGAAAGCGTACAAGGTGCCAGCAAAACAACGATATTTTCGGGTAGCTGATTCGAAGTTTTGGCAATTTGACTGGAAAGAAGTTCTGAGAAATACATGGGAGGGTATTTATCAACATACTTGAAAATAAATGTGGCCGAAATTACTTGAAATAATAAATCACCGAGTATTCTTCAAGTTCATTCACAACAACGGATCGAAAGTTTTTCCAAACTTGTATATTTTTGTTATCAAGAAATAGACGATGTGAGAAACAAATCATCACACGAACACAGTCTCGTATGGTACGATAGTTCTTCGTAACATTTTTTAGTATTAGATTTAAGGTGACAGACCTTATTCTGTCGTTTATGAGACTGTTATATGACCACTATAGAACGAATCTTACGTTTGAACAAATATTTTATAACCCTGCATGAAAAGTCATGTCCGAGAGCAAAATGCAGAACGTTTAATTATTATATTTAGGTTTATACTACTCTTAAAAATTGAAAATGAAATTCATGAATTCTTTTTTCTTAGTCCAAAATATCTTCATTAACCCAAACTCGCATCACCCGCCTTTGCAAGAGTTTCCTACTTCAAGGGTATTCTCCAATATAGGCTGCATGACTACATTCTAATTTAAGGGTAGTCTCCAATATAGGCTGCATGATTACATTCTAATCTAAGGGTATTCTCCAATATAGGCTGCATCATTACATTTAATCCTGGCTCGGGACAAAATGTATATTTTGTGATAGGCCAAATATTACCGTGGTGTGAGCCCCATTACTAATTAGACCTCGCAACAAATATTGGAAGATCACGAGGCTACTCTTCAGGGATACCCTCGATCTATTGATATTCTTGTGGTTAACATGAGAGAATTTCCTTCCCTCTAGATTAACATCTTTCCAATACATGAAACGTTCAACATTAAAGTAGATGAAAAATATAAAATATTATGTGCAAAAATTGATTTGTCTCTGAATAAGCCAAAAGAACTGCAAAAGTTGTAATTGAAAATAACATCAAAACATTATACTTTTCTTAATTATTTAACAAAGTGAGTAATATCACAGCAGAAATTATCTCTGCATATGCGCGTAAAAATAATCACACTTTTCTCGGTGGAATTGAGGGTAGATCACATTTGCTTTCAAATTCTCCTCAGGGTGGGAAAGAGGTTGTAAAAATATGTTACTCGTCACGTGTGACGAAGTCTTCTAGTTCCATAAATTGTTACGCTCGCGTAAGTTGCTTTCTAGGTATTGAAGACTCATATTAACGACACTATAATGCTTGCTAATCCAACGAACAGCGAGCCGACACTTTAAGCCATTAGCAAACTTGCTCCATAGTTTTGCAGGAAGAAGCACTTTATGTCCCTAACTCTCAGGGCCAGTGTACGTTTGCGATAAATGCGCGTGACTGAAATGCCTGTGCGTGAATGAAGTGCGTGTACATGACTAAATTGACTTCAGTGGTTAAAGTGTACATGCATGATTGATGCCTTTACTTAAGACCAGGGGTTCCCAATCTGGGGTGTTCGCACCCCCTGTGGGTGCGAGACGATATTCCATGGGGTGCTAGAAAGGTCCAGGTAAATAATTGAATATTGGCTATATGTTGGCATTATTATTTTTTTTGCAATGGACTAACTTTGTTTTCATTTTAGGGTTAAGTATCGTTATTTAGTGGCCGTCACATACATAGCTGAAAAAATTCAATTCTACCATACATTTAACGCGTTTAGTAGTTTCTAAAGTTTAGGACCTAAACTGAACATGTTTGTTACCGGGATGTAACAAGTTCAGGCGTCAGCTGTTCCTCACTGCCTGGCAATTTTTGTTGTTGTATTTGAAAAAAGTGGAATTTTTCAAGCACTTGAGAACTAGTCCTTGTAGTATTTAGTACTATTTTTTACTACTTAGTTGTTCTATTTCATGTAAGATGTTAATTTTTTGAGGTTTATTCCAATATTAATTTATTATGTGTTTCAGGGCTACATTTGTAATTTCCTCAACAAATTATATTTAAGAATAAAGAAACAATCTTTTTTAGATTAAATATTGTTCGGAATTTGCATAATTTATCCTTGAGAAGAACATAAATTTCAGGGGGTGCGAGGTTCGAATGAAATTTCTTTAAGGGTGTGGGGAGAAAAAGGTTGGGAAACCCTGCTTTAGACGCATGGGACTTGGGTATCAACCCACGAATGGGCCAAACGGCTCGTTTCTATTGCCTTATACTAGTCTATAAAAATGTATTCATAATTTATTTGAAGAAACGCCACGATTTATTAATTGTAATATACTAATGACTAACAATGGCCATATATTCTGTAAACCCATTCTACAAAAAAACTGTAAAATTCGAGCACTCAGGAACAGTTTGTGTAAGTTTGAAAGAATCGCGTTTACAAGCGCTGATAAGAAGTAATCAGGACTTCAAAAATGCACCCGACGTTCACATCTGATTTCATTCCGAAAAATACAAAAATTTTAAGTTTCAGCACCTGCTACTAATACGAACAGATGATGTTAAACTTTCTTTAAAATTAACCTTAGTTACACATTAAAATACCAATATTTCCTCTCTACTGCAAAGAATTCAAATAGAATTGTAGAATAAAAGGAATTCATGTTGTTTACATCTTAATGCGAATGCAAATGTCAATTCTATACTACAGAGGAACTGGGTGATGCTGGCAAACACTCACCACAACTAGCAAGGCATCTTCATCAACCCAGTCTGCGTTCCTGGAAAAATAAATACAAAATTATTTCTTAATGCTTGAATTCTGTTGCTTATACATACGTCATGGGAAAGGAAATTTCAAATTTATTATGAGCAACAGTGCCACGTGCTTACAAACCATGCTTGCAGTTACGTATTTATACGCATTAATGGAGGTACGACAGTCAGGTGTACCAACGGTTAAGGTTAAATATGTAATGCATAGACTGATTGCAGCTGTAGATGGCATCTACATGTAGCACAAGATTTTATAAATGTTTTATTGTTGAATAATTACAGAAAAGGACTTACTTTTTATTAAATGATTTGCTACAAAAGATGTTCTGGCGTTTGATGATGTCGACAAGCTATCATTTGCAGTCCATTGGGTTAATTTTGCCATCAAGGATTTTTTTTAAGTTTAGTAAAAATTGAAACAAATTTGTAAAAACGTGAAAAAAAATATACAAATATTAGTTATCATTTTCTTTAATTGTATCCAAAACATTACATAATGACGGTATGTAATAATACTGAACAACCATTTATCAAAAAATTGTACTCATTGTTAAAAAAGTCACTTCTATTATATTGTGCATGTTTAGTTGGGCGTTCACGTTGCTTGCAAATTTCATCAAATAGTTTTAGAAGTGACAGTTGTTAGAGCAGATTCTACGATGTATACGTTTTTTTCAGATTGACAGCCGTAAAGCGTTGGTTATTTCATTAATTTAAAAATCAGAAAATAAATTAGTACAGTATCAGTACAGTATTCACCGTGATAACGTGCACAATACGTAAAATACATGTATTATCTATATCAGTCATAGCTTCTTTCAGCAAAAATTGGATCTGAATCATGCAACACTTCATATTCTCGTTCTTTCTCTATTTCTTCCTCGTCAATTAGCACTGGGATTAAGAAATTAACAGTAACGGCTTCCAGCTCGCAACGGTTAGCTGCCCGTCCACTCGTATAACGAAGGATATTCCTAATAAATAGAAAATCTTGTACCAGTAATTTTTCTGACCGAGGTCGGCTAATAACTTAGGTATCCATGTTGTGTTGGTGGTCCACATGCGACATGTTGTTTAGGTATCCGTGATGTGTTGGTAGTCCACATATGACATGTTGTTTGGGTATCCGTGTTGTGTTGGTAGTCCACATATGACATGTTGTTTGGGTATCCGTGTTGTGTTGGTAGTCCACATGCGACATGTTGTTTAGGTATCCGTGATGTGTTGGTAGTCCACATGCGACATGTTGTTTAGGTATCCGTGTTGTGTTGGTAGTCCACGTGACATGTTGTTTAGGTATACGTGTTGTGTTGGTAGTCCACATGTAACATGTTGTTTGGATATCCGTGTTGTGTTGGTAGTCCACATGTGACATGTTAACTTAGATATCCTTGTGATAGTCCAGTTAATCCACTTGTGACACTTCGTTAATAATCCTCCTATCAATTATATGAAGTCGGTATTTCGTACTCGTATCAGCACATGCCAATAAATTTTAATAAACGTAATCGAACGGTACTCTCATTTTCCTCCCCTGCTACACCAAGAGACCAGAAAATATCCGAAAATAACAATTTCGTTACTTGACAATTGACAATTGATTAAATTTTCCTTTTATGTAAACTAGTCACAGATCTGAATTCACAACATTAAAGAGTTCTGTTATTTCCGCAAAGGGGTTTAATATATGTATAAATGTATTTGTAAATTAAGTTTTCATTTCTTTCTCTTATGAACCACTAACCGTTTGGAAGTAATTTCTTAAATTGGGATTAAACAGTTTGACCTATCCCAATGTCTCTTTTATGTTTTAATACATCATATATTCCGTCAAAAAACGCTCTTTAAAAATTTGCTGAATTTATTAAAATACCGTACGAGTCTCGTGTTGTGTAGTTTGCACAAACATGCAAGGATTTTAGGCAACATTGAGCCCTCAAATGTCTCTTATTTGTTCAACTTTGTTGGAGTTGCCAGCGTCATGGCAGGATAAGCTTAAGTGATGAGGGTCATACTTGGCCGGCGCCTGATTATGAATGTTGTCGTCTGCACAAGTAAATTCGATACTATACTGTCACTTTTGCAAACATTCTTTACTGAAATTTGATGTTATCGTAGCATAATTTCGTAGCATCGTAGCACCACATCATCCATGTTTTTAAAAAGAGGAAATAACGTAAAATAGGTATGTGCTTCAAAGGGGAAAAATTCGTGGTTCCTGAACAGTGTATACAATTACAGTCACTAAGCCCGTAATAAAATTTTAAAATAAATTGATTGTTTTTATCAGCATTAACGCTAACATCACTCGGTATGAGAGTGCTAGAAAGTTGCGCTGTGATCGAAGAACATTATAAAAAGTGTTGTGTACCACTGGCTAGACACAGTCCACTGTAAAATATTACACAAATAATGACCAACGAAGAAATTAATTCTAAGTCTGTTACGGTGAAACCAAATTACAAATAAAATGACCATCAATTGCAATTAACCATTCATAGCTTTTTTGAACGGTATTTTTCCGGACGTATTATGGTACTTATACAAAAGTCGAGCATAATAATGTACGAGTGATAAATACGCTACTCTGGTGCTAGTAGTTTCATTTTTCAGAATTAATCAAGAAGTCTACTATCCAAACATTCATCAGTAGATCAATAGGAAACAATTGTTCTCTGATTCAACCATTACAAGCTCGATACATTTCCTAAAATAGGGTCAGCTTCAAAAAAGCGATCAACAGACAGCTGCGAGTCAGGTTTTTTACATCGTACATCTGCTGAAGCAAAATATAAGTTTCAGAACTAAAAAGGAAATTCCACAAATAGCAATCAGAAAAGAAGTCACCGGCAGCTTGGATTCGTTTCACCAACTCTAGTGGAAGGGTCAAGAACGAAATGACTTTCACTCTACAGTACCCATTGAGGATTTATCAAGGACGTGAACCATGTTTTCTGAGCGAATGGGACTATTTCCACGTGGCAAGGGGAGTCATGCTCTCACAGAAATCAGAATGGAATGTCATTTCTTTATAGAAAGAAGCTTCAATGAGAATTGAACTCTATATTTGCAGCAGCTTGCAGCAGTTACCCAGAGTTGGAGGAAGGCTCCGAATGTAATAGCCTTATATACCGAATACGAGTCAACTTCTGAACGGAAGCTAGTCGTAAGTGAATATGAAGGCAAATTTCGGAGAAAACTTTGTTTCTATGTGATACCTTTTTGAAAAATGAGTGTTTTCTACGATTATTAGAATAGGAGTGAAGTTGAACTTAGTTGGTACTACAACCAAACGCTCAACATCCAGGACTTCAGGTTCACATTAATTCTTTGAAAGCTTACAAGATAGATGAAGATAAATGCGAGCAACTGCGAACTTATTTCACAAGAAATAGTGACTAAAATCAGTACTGACTAAATAAATATTCTATAAAAATTTTATGTTCATTAAAAATTACGGTATTTTTAATGGAGGTAGACACTTCACTAAGTTTATACACTAAAAATCCCCATTTCTTATTCTTTGCTATTGCAAAAGGCACAGCACGTGAAGTAACAAATAAGCAAACCCTGTGTGCTGTCCGTGATCAAAAACAACGAGGTCACCTAACATCAAGCTTAAAATATGCTCAAGAAAACACAAGGTTTCGTACATCAATTTTAGAAAATAAAATATATATAAGCACAACGAAGCAGAGCTGAAAATTGATCTTAAGTGGGAGAGGAGAAACTACCTCGCTAATTTTTTTCAGAAAGCATAGTTCTCAAAGAGTTCTTGATACTAATAAAAAGTTCCATGTCATTGCACGCTCACCGCCTCAAATTGAAAGTGACGTTGCCAACTGCAAAAATATCTCGTAAGACTCGAAATTTTAGAAGAAAAGGAATCAAAGAGATCTGGCCGAAGGTGGAAAAATTATCAAGCATTTAAAAGAACAGCATAAAGAGAGTGAGCATGTTTAATAAATAGTAACACACTGTCAACCACAACGCATCCGTTGCCTAACGAATATCGACTTCGAAATCATCATAATTATAAGAACGGAACTGTATGAAGAACAAAGAAGTCAAAAAGTTGTTCGAGCTCATATGACTGCTCACATAATTATTTGAAATTTGCGCGTGCTCAAGACATTTGTTCATAACATTTTGAAAAAAATCAACGCATAATAATACTTGTTATAGACTAAAGTTCCTTGAAGGGAATACTTTCATTGAACGTTGCAAAGGTAGAGCGCATAGAAAAGTGACACAATAATGTACTGAAATGAATGTAACTTCAAGGGCTCCAAGGGGTAATATTTTAGCAGCTCAACAAATTCTTTGCAAACACCTCTTTCCAGCTTCAGAATTCACACCAGTCGACACTTGTGAGACGTAAACGATCGTTGAGTAACGACATGCCCTCAGAATTCAGGGGTCGTAAACGACAGCCGGTCACGGACTCGACAAGCAACACTTCCAATATCCGGACACATATTCTCGTCACGTACACGAATTAGTGCCAGCAGACGATAATTGGACGGTGCCTTTTGTGTTCGATGTCTTGTGACACCAATACTGCGAGCAAAATTCTGAGCATAGAGTTTCTACTAGAAGCTAATGACGCGTAGAACTTTGGTGAACTTCATACAAGTTGGTGTGGAATTTAAAATACGCTGGCAAGGAAAGAATTCTGAAAACTTTTATGAAACAAAAGCACATTGCATATCATACCTAAAGAGTGGAAAATTACTTATTTTAACAAATCAGAGTAACACACACAAATACCTTTTGCATTAGCTTCAATAAGCAGCGACAGGAGTGAATATTCATTACCATATTGCAGGCAGTCAATACAAATTGATGAACATTTGTTCCTGAAGTATGTTCTACCAGTCGACACGTATTTTAAGAAAAATTAGTACCGGAACGAAGCAAAAATCGAGTAAATTTTTTACTAAATAATTTGGGACGCATACGTGAAATGTATTGTGCAAGGAAAGCTGAAAAATACCCATGATTTTTTTTATTTACCAATTTACTTGTACAAAAATAAAAGTGCCAGACATTCATAATTTTTTGAGAGTTTTCATCTCAATGATCAAATTGATTCGGCTGTCTTTAACTTCGAATTCCGTTAAAAAGGAAGATTATCATGGTGTGACGCAACCATTTCTGCATTTTTTTATCTGCACACAAGCGATGGTCTTGCAAAGCGCCCGCGGGCTTGTGATGTATGATGATGGTAGAAAAGCACGAGATCTGGACTATAAGCAATGTGAACCCACAGTCATGATCAATGTGAATAATGGTTTCAACGGTATGACCAGCCGTACGCTTACATGCATTGTCACGCAAAACGCAATTTTTTTGATAGAACGCTTGGGGTTTGTTGCGAATTGCTCGTTGCTCAAAAGCGCCTAACGAATTTCAGCACTTGACACGGCTTCAGGCCAGTAAAATTGAATTAGTGTTCCTTGTTCAGTGTTGGTGCTCACAGCTCGCAAATCAGCCACATAGACTTGGTAACACTGCACACATGAAGACGTATGTCAACTTTCTACTTCACTTTTTTGTCAGCGAATAACTATTGTTAAAACTCTAAAATAATTCATTCGATGAGTCATACTTTATTTTGAAAAGTACTCAACCTCAACTATTTATTGTTGTATTAGTGAGGTGCTGTTAAAAACATTTATAAAATATATAGCAAGTTATGAGACGTTTTATAATTAAGAAAATCTTTCTCTGTACGAAATAATAAGTAATAAAAATACTGCAAAGATTCATGACTCCTCAACTCATGCATTTTTTAGGCATGAAAAAATATGAAAAAACTAGTATAGTTTCAAGCGAGTTATAGGTAAAATAGTTTCAAAATAATGGCTGTAAAAATAATCGAATTTAGCTATTGTTGTAAGACATACGTGGCTGAAATCAGTCACGAATCAGCCATACACAACAGCATTAGTTGGTTTTGTGTTCTGTTGTAGCAAAAAAATCAATACATGCAGTCGTATAGATCCTTCTAGCTCATCCTCATCCAGGCACTAAGCCATCATTCTAAGGGCTCATGCAAATTACATAGCTTTACTTTCAGATCTGGCGGCACACAGCTTTGGCCAGTCTGAAATATCATCGGTAGTTGGAAGGATGGATGTTCGTATTATAAGGTTTTCACTTTTTTTCGTAAAATAACAAAGCATGTTGTGCAAACAAGAAGCGTAGACAACGTCACACTTGGAAGTTTCATGTCTTGTGATCATTTCTACAGCAGAGGAGAAAGAACAATGTACTTTTTTCAACTCGGTCTACATGATTACGAGGAGTAGTTTATTTTTCTAAACTGTACTGTTTTCTTCGCAGCAGTGGCTTGCTTTTATAGCACTGAATGGTGGGATCAGAATCAATATATTCCTACACACTAGTCAGATATTGTGTCACTTGGTGTGACACGAGGATCTCAAATTAAAAATGGTGCAGATCATTGACTGAGTTACACACAATTCAGCAGTAGCGGAACTTTTTTGAAAAAAGATCCATAATCAAAACATGATAGAAAAAAGGAAGCCATTGCGCAGCTGTACTAAAAATCGTCTAATCCTTTGTTGTGAGCTTCTTGAAACGACATGCAGTTCAGGACTTTTTGGTCAAGTTTCCCCCAAATAATCATGAAAACGTCAGTGTTTTCATAACCGTTGCTAGCTTGAGCTTGTTGGAAAAGTCAGCGCTTATTGATGTTATTGGTAAATGTTTTCTTACTTTTCTTCCCGAATGTCGAAACAAATTCATTTAAGAAAAGGATAAACATATTGAAGGGAGGCAATCGAACGTTATGACAGACGCAACAGAACAAGTTTCGATTATCGGTAACATCTTAGACCTTGTATGCAGACCCTCACATGTGGTAAGAGGGTACTGCCACACTTACGAAGAATAAAAATTAGTTTTCAATGATGATAGGAATAGTTTGATTCTAAAAGTAGTAAACTATTATACTAATATTGAAGTTTCATTGTAAAATCAAGTTGGGAAACTTGTCAAATCAGTTTGCAAGGCATGTGAGGCTCTGAAATGGCCTCCCTGACAGAACTGTCATTTCAAATGTTAAAAAGTTTATCTAGTGATACTCTACATAAAAAGCGTTTCCGAGAGAAAAAACTACTCGTGACCTCAATTTTTACAGGTTGAAAGCAAGAGGTATACGACATTCAATAACTTTTTTGTTTTGATGATATTTCTGGTGTCGCTTCAGAGGAACTGTTATGCTTTCTCGGAATCCGTCTAGCGTTACCAAACAAATCGCTTCAGCGCTTTGAAGCCCCATAAAATGTTGAATATCTACGTCATGAGTTTGCTTTCTTCGCAAGCAAATGCTCACACAGTTTGAAGTTAGCTGCAACTTCAGTTAGTCTTGTCCTAGTTACATGGCTTGCTTCAGCTTCAAATGTGTCTCTGTCGCAACTATTTATTTAGGAACAACATGCTTAAGACGTGAGACCATAACTGTTTTAAAACGAGAATACAAGCTTTAAAAGCTGTCAATAAAATATTTAACTAAATATCTACACGGCTGTAAATATTTATTTGGTAATCAACTAAACCAGCAGATGGTGACCATGATTTTAAGGCACACGTTATTTTTATTACAGGGTGTTTCAGAATTAAGGCAACGAACTTTTTGGTTGCTTTATGAAAATTCAAATTTGCGATTTTAATTTTATGGGTTGAAACTCAATGGTGAATAATAAGCAAACGATGCAGTGTTGCATTTATTCGATGTAACAATCCTTATTACGAACTACAGCTTTAAGTCTATTTACAAACGCATCGTAAGCGGCACGTATCTGTTCTTATGGAATTGCTTCCCATTCTCTTCGCAGTTTTGCTTTGAGGGACTCGAGAGAAGTGTGAGAGGTAGCTAAGACCCTTGTCTTCAAAATGAACCAGATAGGAAAGTCCAAGGGCCATACAGCTTATGAAAGATGGAATGTTCCTGTGAATCTAGGTTTGGGTTACGTTGGAACCCTGAAAATATTCTGTAGCCCATGGTAGCAACTTTGATTCAAAAATAAGAGAAATATACCGTCCTGAGTTGGGTTTGACCCCACAAGGCACAAAAGCAAGCGGAAATCTTTCTGTGGCAGTTACAGCTGTTCAAACCAAGACAAACTGCATTTTGACGCCTCGTAACAATCCTACCCTTGACTGAATTTAAGGACTCAAATTTTTTCTCATTTGTGAACAGCAAGTTTGAGAGCGTGCCTTGAGCTATCTCATTAAAGATGTGACGACTTCTTTCAGCCCTCATTCTCTCATGATATTCAGTAAGCTCATGACGTTTTATCATTTTGTAAGGTTTCTTTTCCAGATCCTTCTTCAACACTCGTTACATTGAAGGTTTACTAACACCGACTTTTGCTGTCAGTTCTCGATCTACGAGGGTTTCGACGCAACTTCTCCTGCGTGTTTTTGATAAGTTTTTTGGTTCCAACACTTTGTTTCCGGCCTCTTCCTGGTTTATCAGGGGTTGTACCAGTCTTCTAAAATCTTTTAAGAATTTTTCAAACAGTTGAACGGTTCATTTTTAACTTTTTTGCGTTTGATACGTTACTCTTGCCTTCTTTGCGAAGCTTGATATCGATATTTCGATCCACAGGCTTTATATAAAATATGAATTTAAAATTTAGACACATGAAATAAAAAGATCATCTTACTATCTTCAAAACAATATGAGATTTAAATAACTAAACACTGATTTTAAATGATTTATTTAATATGTAAAACTAATTGCTTTAATTCTAAAACGTCCTGTACTTTAGGGTGAACATTGCTTGTGTCGGTTTATGTTTCTAATTTTCATAACAAATGAATAAGACTTTGAACAATCTCCGAAAAACATCTAGAAATCTCAGGTTTATGCAGAAACATTTTCACGAAATGAACTACACTCGCCTAAACCCCTTTTTCTCCTATTATAAAATGTACGATATTAGCGTAAGCCTCTTTACTCAATTTTTTTATGTCTACACCATGATGTGTAACTTATCGAACTTCCTAAGATAACAAATCCTAGATACTTGGTTAACAGGATCATTTTGGGCAATTTTTTACACTGATGATGAACGACTCCGTAGCAATTTAAAAAAAAATCAGAATGAGACCTCGTTTTGGAAAACAAATAGTGGGTCAAATTGAAGTTAGATGATAATAAGCATCGGATATTAAAATAAATTCAGGTCATCAATACCCATTATTAATTTGAGCAGTGCCGTTTTCATACGCAAAACACGAACGGGCAGTTCGTGTTGTTGTTTCATTGCTGTACCAATGAATGGGTGTATTTCAAACTATTTTAAAACAGAGTCTACTAATGGGTTGTAGAAGAAGTTGGTTAATGATCAGAAACGTTCGACATTTGAATATTGGAAGAACGTTACACGCTTTGATGAATCGCCGCTTATCATGTTATCTACAAACAGCCTGATTTATTCACAGAGAAAACTAAAAGAAACTTGTGATAAATACTGCATCCTTTAAATAGCGAAGCTTAGGGTGACTCCCCGATGTTCTAGACGAGTACCTCATGGTATTAAAATTGACTTAATACGTCCTTGATGACCGGATTATTACACACAAAATAGCTCGACTTTTTCAGTATGAAATTCATACGATAGCAAGCACTTTGCTGAAAATACTACAATATTCCAGCATGGAAACGGACGTATACAACGCTGAATAAGTTTTATTTTGGTTTGAGAAGTATTTAATATAATCTTGCATTGTTGCGGACAAGTATGAACGCCAAATTTTGATATATTTAAAAAGAAGCAGATTGCTTTCTTTAATACCGTCTGATAGAGAGCCAGTTACATCATTGACCGATAGATAGCCAGCTCCGTTACTGACTGGTTGTTTTGGTAGAAAAGTGAAAGATTATTCTATTGAAAACTGTACATTCACTCTGCGAACTTATTATTTATATTTTAGGAACTTCTAAAAATAACGGCAGCTCAGGAGCTGAAAACCAAATAGATATCTTACATGTTTGATTCACCAAACCATAATAGATCATTCACCACCAAAAAATATCTTCCAGAAATGTAGCTTCTACTGCAAATTGTCATCGAAATTCCAGCTCCTAATTGGACCTCATTTCTGCCATAATTTGCTTTAATTAATAAAATCCTTCATTTATGAGACGTTGAGCCACCAGACGCCGAATGGCTGCAATCAAGTCGCACTGGTTCACAAGTTGCTCATTTTTGGGTCATAATCCTCTCAAACTGTGATCAGAGCACGAGAAGAGATTAACAGAACGCCAGATCAGTCTTATTAAAGATTGAAATCAATTTCTCAAGTTTGAGGTACTAAAGATGTTTAAAATTCGAATTGAACTCATAGTAAGAGTGCACAAGTAAGGAAAACATTCGAACAAGTTGAAACACTCGAGCATTAGAGAAACAAATATTCTTGGTTGGTTGAATTATTTTAGATACAATTTGCACAGAATATGCTTATCGTTTGATAAATTCGTTAGATTGGTTAAAGGCAATGGTAATTGTGGAAATGTTCGTTATCTTAAGAGGTGAGGCAAGCGAACACGAACGTCAAATTAAAAAATTTTTACTTGAGAGCCAAACGGAAGTTTGCAAATTACTTTTCATTCATGACTGGACACTTGTCAATTCTAACCTCGGCTCAGCGTGACGTATTTTACAGAGCAAAATGTCAGTATTTGAAATTACCAATCTATGCGGAGAAAAATTATCTGTAATTATACATATAGAGTTGCACTAGGGAATGCGAAACGACAAGTTGTTAGATGCTCCGTTTTGATGAATGAAAAATATCTGTAATACACGGCAAATGCACTTCCTGGACAATGAAAATGCAACAATCCTCAAGAAATGCGAAGTATTTCAATAAAATTCATTTCAGTTTTCTGTACAACAAAATTCTGGGTACAAAACGATCATTTAATTATAACTTATTCACTTTGATTTCTTGACATTCACACACGAAATTTATTCTCAGCTCTTTTACTCGTTTAAATTATGGATGTGTATCTCAACTTAGTGACTAAATTACTAGTACATAGAAATAATAATGAAAACTTTTCCAAGCTTTGGAACTAAATTACTTAGTAGACTATTGTATTAAATATCTAAATCAAAAATTTTGCTCACCTATTGAACTGTGACTTCAGTTCTAACTAGGTTCCTACTCATATTGACATGTAAACATATCTTCTACGACAGTCTAAGTCAAATTAGAGTGTCTTGAGCCTGTATATAATTTTTTACAGAGATTTGTCAATTGCTGATGTGTTTTCGAAATGCAGGAAGAAATATTAAGAAATCTAGTAAGCTTCAACATAAGGCATAGTTCCAACGTTAATATCAATATATTACGACCTAGCATTTCGAATTTTAGGATGTTTTCCAAATTTTACTGAAAAAATTAAAAATTTAGAAAGTGAAAAATGAAAGCTAATTTCTGTTTATACTCTACGTATTTTAAAGCAAGGAATAGCAGAATTAGTTCGACATTGATGTTTTCCTAATGTCGACAAAAATGTGTACTTCCTCTAATGTTTAAGAAACAGGAAAGCCCAGAACTTGAAACATCTTTTGAAGTTTTAGACTTTGCATAAAAAATATCCCCATGAGAAGAGTAAAACAGAAGAGTAAAACAGTAAACGCACAACTTGGAGGAAACAACTGATGTGCAATATTCTATCTAGTTTTGTTTATTTGTAGTCATTTTTCAGTAGAATGTCTATGAAATATTTTTAATTCAATAGTTTGTCAGTGTATAAAGACTCAAGTGTACCCAGACAATGGAGTGCAATTGAAACAAGATGTTTCTAGGAAAGCTATAATTTTCTCAGTTAGTCATTTATACTGAAAATTTTCTGAAAGAAATAAGTAAATTTTTCCATCTATAATGTGGGTTAATTCCAAACGTACAAGCACTGCACATCTTTGCAACAGTTACTCAGAGTCGTATGTGAATGAGAAAAACTTTGAGACGTTGTACTAAGTTTCTCTGCATTCACAAAACTCTAACAAAAAAGAAACATTTGCAAGCAAAGTAGGACGGCAGCGTTGCCATAGTAGAGCTCGGCGTGTCTTTATCGTGCGGTCTAAAGACTATTTTTAGGGAGAAATGGCAAGTCATCAGCCCGCCCTATCGCCGCCTCCAAGAAACATCAAAGGAACTTCTTATTTTTGTGCTGTGACAAATTTGGTACAATGTCAGCTTTTTGCATCACGATCAATCCTTTAAGACGACGTACAATATTGCAACTCAAAATTGCAGCCACAAATGTAAGGTTTTTGTGATCCTAGGCATCAAATACATAGAGCAAACAGCCAAACCTCAGTATATTCATCAGAGCTAAGAACAGTAATATAAATGGTGCTTTTTCAAGATTAGAACTTACATCACTTCGATAGAATTATACTATTTCTGTAAAGCATTCGAGAAAATATTAAAATCAATCCAGATGTTTATCAAATTTGAAGAAAAATTGTTTCAATGAATGTTAAAGAAAGATTGTACTGCAAGATATCTCATTTTGATGTTAGGAAACCTTTACGAAACACGAGCAGGTGTAGAAGCATTGTTTCATATGGTTCATCTGTAGCTGTCTTTCAAGAGTCAATAAGTTAGCAATCGTTTTGTTTTGACAAAGTTTAGAAATTTTGAGGCTGCTCGCACGTACAATAGGCAACACACATTCGTTCTTCAGTTCCCGACAACCAGAATACTGGGCAAAACATTAGGTCTTAGGCTTGAATGATCGCGTACATAAACGAAATTTCATTGTTTAGAGAGGCAGGCCAAAAAATATGCATGAAAACAATTTCATGAATTTGGAAAGCCGTTGAATAAAGCCAATATTTAGATATGTAGCTATGTTGTTCAGGGTTCATACATTGTTGGTCTTTTAGTTTCCTATTATTGCGGCCTACTTCCCTATTTCCAGAAATACAGAGTGTGCAAAATATTTGACCATTTTTCAACTGTTGAAAATCTAAACTTGTTCGTGAAATTCTACTTCTGCTCATTCATAATTCTAGTTATTTTATAAGAGAATCTTCCGTAAAATTATTGATACTTATACCTTTCAATATAATAGACTGGAATGTGCTGGTTATGAAAAAAGTTATTCATTTTCGTTTCAGAGATGTACGCAGAACAAGCATAGTACTACACAAAGTGCTAATTATCAACTAATGGTAAGCAAGTAGAAAAATGTAATGCAATAATTTATCGCTAGATGTTTCTTAAATAAATTTATTAAAATCAAAAGCGCTTCGACATTTGAAAGATCTTCCGATAGTTCTGAGGGTCGATATCAGCGGATGGAAATTCTTTTTTTCTGTTAACCTTGAGCTCATATTGCCAAGCTTCAAATTTAACCGAGAACAAATTTGAGAAAAAACACGTACCCTAGGATTAATTAGAAACTCTAGATATTCATCGGCTTTTCAGATACTGAGAAGCTTAACGTCATGTTTACAGAGTCATGGCATTACGAAGACTCTGGAAAACATGAAGTTCTCTCCAGAAGTGATCCACTTCAAGGCACAAAGAGCTTTATAGAGCTGCCGAAGCCAGTTACTGCTCCCCTGTATACGCAAGATGTTATCCAAAGACCTTTATGGAGATCAAGGCTAGCAATATTCGCCTACGTGTCTTTGTTGCCACGCCAAACAATGCGAGTAAACCATTGCAACACTGCCGTGTAGATTCAGCGAGCTCTGGTCTTATTTTCTCCAAGCAATACAGACTTAAGGTACTTCTTATCTAGGCGTAATGGGATTACCTCAAAGTAATTGGTAGAATTGGCGCTGTATTTTTTTGTATTTTACGGCGTCTATTTGTATATATGCTACGTTTATCATTATATGAATCTTTTCTATTTTTGATGGAAATAGTCATAAGTAAAAAATTGGCATGAAAATAAATGAAGTTTTGACTTCGATTATCATTTTCATCATATAGCAACTGTTATGGGTATAATATACCTGCGGTTTGTTTTTTTCTCTCATGATATGTCAGTGAAACTAAGCTCGTTATTTAATTTCCTCTTTCCAATTAAGATAAGGCCCAACGTTACAAAATAGATGTAACCTTCCCTTTACTACCATACTGTAAACTGTTGAAACATTAAAAAAGTAGAAGTAAATTGTGAAATAAATTAACTGATCAGGTCAGGTCAATTAAAGAACAATGAAAATGAATCCATTTATTCAATATATTATGCGAAATCTATTTATTCCTGCATAAAGGACATAATTTTAGTTTAAATCTTTTGTGCAGTACGACATTCTGACCCGCCAGATCCGTAAGCGGTAAAATTTCATAGAATAGAATAGAATAGAATGAGGCTATAGGAACGAACCTTCTGGCCCATTCTTGGGTCGGATAATTACTTCGATAATTATTCGGTTGTTTACCCAAGTCCCATGCCGTATTTCTAGCCGCGTCAACCATGTCGGCAGCGGGATTCGAACCCGGGTCTTCCCGCTCGCAAGCAGATTCGCTCACCAGTCGACCAAGCTGGTGGTCCAAATCTCCAAAGCAAGAGCTAATCAGCAATTTTTATGGTGATTTTTGAACTCTGCTGGTACAAATGTGTAAAAAAAGCTAATTCTGAGCCCGAAACCTTTTCACTCTTGTGCACTGTTACTTGTCTTATAAAAGGTGCTAGTATCGCTTATTATTTATGCTTGTTGTAGGTGCTAGTAGTGCTAATTATTTATACTTGTTCTAAGTGCTTACATTCTGCTACTCTTTGTCACTTTTTTCATTAGCAACGGTGTTTTAAAATAGCTTTCTTGCAATTATTAGCTGTTATATTTTACTACCTAGACTATTAACATTATTATGTACAATTATTATGTACAATTTCAAAGCACAGTTGTGTAGAAAGAAGCTTATCGACAGCTTTTCGGTAATTGTATAATTTTTAAATTTCATTCCCGTTGAAGTAAAAATATTTCAAGTCTTCAGATTCTAGCAGTGAAATCAGTCTAATGGATGTAAACAATAGCTTGAAAAAACACATTTTTTCAAAGTAAAAAACAAAAGATAATTCTATAGTCTATGCGAGCATATTGCCTACACACAATGTTATAAAATTATTAACGATGTTAAGTCAATAAAACTCGTATCAGGAAAACTCAATTACTAAGCAGTTCTTTATATCAACAAATCTGTTGGTGTAAAATGTTTTCAAAAATGTTGAAACAAAATCGTCAAGAACTATTCTGTGTTCAGAAGTATGTGTAATTTATCACAAAATATTAACATCCTTTCCTTCATGGCAACTACAAGTCATACTGAATCTTTCAAAATCTTCTTTTTATGAGAAAAATATGAAATAAGAATTATTTTCGCTGGTCATGAGCAGTTTATCAAACGACACATCATTTGTTTTCCATGACCCTAATTATGGCACAAATGTTCTCTAGTATTCATTAAAAAACCATGGAAATTATTTACGAGCAAATGCTGCATTCTAATATTCTGACATGCTGTCCATTAGCTCATTATCTTATCTAGTTGAATCTATTTCAATTTTCATTACTAATCAAGAAGAAACACTCAGTTATCATAAAAAATCGATACCTGAATTATAACTTCAATAATAGCATTAAAAGCTCACTGGATTTTTTCTTTGAAAAATATTTTCCAAAATCTTTTTCTTGAAGTCTCCGTAAATTTTTTATTGTGATACTAAGTCGCATCCTGCAGCAAAGTACATCATGTTCCCAGTTAGCTAAAGAATTGATGTACATGGTGGAACGTCAGAGTAATCTTAAGACCTCTTTGTTATCTGGCCAATCCCTGATGTGGCGCATCTACGGTAGTTTCTAATAGAACAGAAATATTGTTTCGTGAATGATTTAGAACGTAGTTAATTTTTGCCAAAGACAAGAAAACTAGATAATTGATAATTGTTAAAGCAACACAATACTTTTTCATCATTTTCAAATTCAATATTGAGTACAACTTTCTTCACCAAAAACGATTGTGTTTACAGATCTAAAATTGCTCAACTGTCTAGCTTCTACACCCACAATTAACCACTTTGTGTTTCAGTTTAGAAAATTGAAATAGTAGTGTATAAAAATGAAACGATTATAAAGGTTTCCATTTTATTTAACATACGGAGTAAAATTGTCAAACCTTGAAAGTTAACGTAAGTTATTACAACGTAGGAAATATACAACAAAAACCATTTATTTTGCGTGTTGTTTCATGAATAAATGCAACTTTAAGTACAATCAGCTGGTACACACGCTTAAAAGCCTATTTTTTATGAAAATGGGCGTAATATGTCTACTATTACTTTCTATCGTTCAATTTATGAGATCCTCCACGCATCGGTTATACAGTGAAAATATTCAGCTTTTTGAAAAAAATAAATGAATTTCTATAGAATGTTAAGGTCATAAACACTTTGAGGAAAGCAGTTTTAAAATATATGGACTCATTCATTCTTCACTAGGTGTTATGTTTTGCCAGCTCTTGCGAGATATTTACGAGGGGCGATACATTTTTTCGCTTCAATTAAGGAGCTTGATAAAATAACGCTCGCGAGAGAATCTACGAGGACAGATACGTCGGGGGACTAAGTGGTTAAGTGCACTGTACGGTACTAGCGTTGCAGTAAAAATGCTTGTGATATTCTAGGATATAAATATCGTAAAGCACCCTGACCTATGAAGTAATTGGCTCAGATACTGCCAGGCGATATCGTATTCCGTCGAGTTCTAATGATATATTCAAGCGCTCATAAAAGCTTTGATGAACTGAATATATTTTCATAATGAAATTCTTCACGTAATATCTCACGCTTCGCAAGGACTTCTAATTTACTCACACAGAATTGAAAGTCCTGTATGATACACATACACATAAATTTTGAACATTAGTACGTTAACTTTGAACGCCAAGCAGCTTTCTCGAGCGTTTCAAAACTTTCACTCGAAATCGTTGAAATCGTGAAGTGCCAATGCATACTTTGAAGAAGCACTAGAATTATTCCCGACGCAAAGGACCTGAAGCATTTATGTTTGAAGTTTCACACTCCGCTCAATCAGACAATTTCCAGCACGCATGAAATCAAGTTACAAAAAATACCTTGCACAATATTCGAAAAAAATTGTAAGATACTCAAAAATATATCAGAACTATAACATACGATTGATTCGTGTAATTATTATAAATACCTTTGAAATAATTAATCGTCGAGCAACAATATTCTATGATACTCAATTATTAACTCGAATTTGAATTGGTGACGCTTTGTTATAAAATATAATAACTGTGTATATATGTATATATATATATATATGTATATATATATATATATATATATATATATATATATATATATATATATATATATATATATATATATATATATATATATATATATATATATATATATATATATATATATATATATATATATATATATATATATATATATATATATACAGGGTGGCCCATAAGTTAGGTACCTTTTTAAAACTATTATAGCTATAAAACTGCAAATGGTAAAGAGATTTGGTTGATTCAAAATGAATGAGGAGATTTCAAAGTTTTCTACCAGCGTATCAAGTCTACTGATAATCACAACATATTGCCCAAAAAATTCGTAAAATCCATCTCCCAAAATGAATTGCTAAGCAATGGAACAACCAGCAAAAATAGTGGAACGTCACTTCCGATGTAATTGTTCGGTTACTGCAGTTCAGAGGAATTACAGGAATATTGATGGTATTGAAAAAACTCCTTCGAAGAAGTGCATAAAAAACTGGTATTGAAATTTAAAGAAACTGGGACAACAGCAGACAGACAACGTTGTGGCAGGCCACGGACCATACGAACTGGTGCTTCAATTCAGCTTGTTGCAACGAGTGTTGCTGATCGGCCCAAAACGTCAACTAGGAGACGTTCAATTCAACTGAGAATGTCACGTACCTCACTGCAACGTATTTTGGTAAAAGATCTAAAGTATCATCCATATAAATTCAATTTACTCAAGAAATTCATCCTACGGACTACCAAAGCGATTAGATTTTACGGATGGATTTCTACAGCTTGCATAAAATGAAAACTTTGTGAAGAATTTAATAATGACTGATGAAGCACATTTTTACCTCAATGGTTTTGTTAATAAGCAAAATTGCAGATCCTGGGCTTCAGAAAATCCAAAAGAAATTCATGAATGTCTACTTCACTCAGCTAAAGTAACAGTATGTATGGTGTGACATCACGTCTTCGAAGATCATTGGACCATATTTTTTGAAGATGCTAATGGTGATGCAATTTGTGTTAATGGAAATCTGTGTAGACAGATGATTCAAGAATATTTGATACCTGAAATTGGAGATAATAATACAGAGATTACGTTTTTTCTAATAAGATGGAGCTACAGCGCACACAGCGAAAGAAACAATGCAAATGTTAAAAGCAATTTTCCGAGCAGAATAATTTCTCGTTTTAGTGATATACCGTGACTGCCTCGATTTTTAGATGTAAGCGCCCCTGATTTTTTTCTCTGGGGACACTTAAAGGAAAATGTTTACATTGAAATGCCTGATACTTTACAGCAATTGAAACTAAATATCATTCAAGGGACCAACATTTCACCAGAGACATTAAGGAAAGTAATGAACAGCACCGTTGAAAGAACACGCCATTGTTTCACTAACAATCGGCATTTAAAAGATATTGTATCATAGTTAAATGTATTTTATTGTTTCATTTATATGTAAATTGATATTAAACTTTGAAATTTCTTCTTTCGTTATGAATGAACTAAATCTCTTTACCATTTCTTAGTTTTACTCGTATAGCTATAATAATTTTAAAAAGGTACCTTGCTTATGGGCCACCCTGTATATGTCATATATATACATATATGTTGTATGTATATATGTATAATCTCAGTATATATATATATATATATATATATATATATATATACACATACTGAGATTTACGTTTCTTCTTTGACGGCATGGGACTTGGGTAGCAACTCAAGACTGGGCGAAACGGCTCGTTTCTATTGCCTTATTCTATTGTCTTGCATCGCCTGCATAACTGCACACCGTGGCATTTTATCCCTGACGGGGAGGGTGACCGGTGATACAGAAACTTTTCCGCTCCCACTCTGAAGAGAACGGAGAACTTAATCAATTTTGTTTGAGATGCTTGTCTTATCTAAGCAGTGCCAAACCACTGTAATACAGTGAGGACAGCAGATACTGATATTAAAGCAATAATTCATGATATATATTAAATCGCCATATTTTCATGAAATATTGGTATTTTTGCTACTACAGAGGTTGGGCGTTTACACCAAGTAGCATGAATTTTCATATTTTATATCATTTCATCTCAAAAGCGGCATTCTCAAAAATGGCCCATATACACAGCCCCAGTCGTTATTTAAAAATAAAATTCTCCATTCACTGAGCTACACTCATCGTTCATCATCTTCCCATCTGGGCAGCTGCAGAGCATCGATGCAATCTAACATGCAATTAAGCTTTGGACACCAGACATCAGTACTGGTGTCAGCAGGACAAGGTCAGGTGCCGTGCAATAGCTGCGGGTCTTTAGTTTCTGGAATCAAAGTTTGATGAAAGAATGATTTCATGTCAGACAGATCGCCATTAGCCCCCATACTCTCCAGACTTATCACCCCTTGATTTCTCTGTTTGGGTTCAGGCAATGGCACATATTACCGGATGTCAATTAAGCATTCTAACAAAATTGAAACATTTAGGATTGCGCAGGCAACATGACTGAGGAGGATGTCAGAAAGTTGACAAGTCACACCAAGAAAAGAGCTGGGCTATGCATGTGTCAGCCTAAGAGTATTGTACTTGGAGCAATAAATACGAATGCGCAATTTATGTAGCGTCATTAGTACCATTTTTTCATTAAAATATGGCAACTAAATATTTTTTATGAATTATTGTTTTAAAATCACTATATTTAGGTCATACAGTAACTTGACACCATTTGCAGTGTACACTTTCTTAACTCCTATGTCGCCTCATATAAGCAATAATTTTTCAAGTATTACCGCAGAAGTATTACAGAAGTGTTACTGGATGTTTTACAGACGTGTTGAGGAAGTGTTAGGAAAGTATTGAGTATCATAGAAGTGTTACGGGAGTGTTATGGAATCGTTACTGAAGTGTTTCTGGAGGAGTGTTAAGTAACACTCCTACGTTGCAGGAGTGTTGCAGAAGTGCTACTAGAGTGTTACGGAAGTGCTACTGGAGTGCTACGGAAGTGCTACTGGAGTGCTACGGAAGTGCTACTGGAGTGTTACGGAAGTGCTACTGGAGTGTTACGGAAGTGCTACTGGAGTGTTACAGAAGGGTTTACAGAGTTTTGCAGAAGTGTTTAGCACTTATTAGCCCGCCATTCATCTTCTAACCAAGGAAGTGAATTACAAATCGTTGACTTAAAGATGAGTTTTTTATTTAGGTGTATATCGAGATCGATATAAGTCTAATGCGTGAGATTAAAGAAAATAACATTGTATTTAGAAAAATTAATCACCATAAAAGAAAACTTAATATTTTCTCAATGTATATCACTAAAAGCAGACTAATCATCTACGAGTCGACTCTCCCCCTAGTAATGGACAGTCAAATTGTGTTCACATTAATTGCATAAATAAATGAAGTTGCAGCATTTAAATTGGAACTTAAGTAACGGATGAGATGACACTACTGACATTTTATTGGTACAACAATTACAACATTCTTGTCAATACATGCGACTGTACTAACAGTGATAAACTTATTTCTTCTGCATTCTAGCTACATGGGTGGCCCCTATTGGAAACATGGATCTCGACATTTTATTCAAATCTATTCATCTAATGAAATTTTTCTATTATATTCACTTGCTCGTATGCCTTCATTCATGATCTTCCGCCTTCCATTCGTGACTACTTTGGAGATCTGAAAGCATGCTCTTGTCGTACTGCACAGGACTAGAAACCAATTACTCCATGTTCCATGTTGAATTTACAATGAACTTTAAATCATTATTAAATGCTTTGATTTCAAAATACAATCCAAAAAACTATATCTCGTCAAGGGTTTTGCTTATCATTCTCATATTATGACTTTCTAATTAGTGTTTTGTATGTAAAACTCAAAGGACAAAATAGATGTAGATAAAAATGTTTATTTTACAACCTGTTTTGCATGCTTATGCGAGAAACTCACGGTAGAGACCGACAGCGTTTTCATTTTGTCATGCGTTCTGAAGAGGAAGAGATGAAAATACCTCAGATGGCGTGCAGATTTGAGAGGCAAGTCTAAGTTATGAAGAGGTCATTCTGCCGGGTCAACAGCTTATGGAGTATTTATGGGGACAATAAAGTTAATAAACCTTATTGCTGATACTGTATATATTAATACAGAGCTAATCAATCGGTAAAGCCATAAACGGGATTGTATCTGATTAGACGGTCCTCATCAATGGGGGTGGAAATAATCTCATCTGCCACGTGTGGAGTCTCAGTGAATAAATTTTTATAAGATTTATGTTGTCTGTACTCGTACTTTCTACGCCCATTGTCATTATGGATATTTTTTTACAAAGGGAGTACAAGTCACATTAAAGAGACCAACATGACCGATGAATAGAATGAGGCTATAGGAACGAACCTTCTGGCCCATTCTTGGGTCCGATAATTACTTCGATAATTATTCGGTTGTATACCCAAGTCCCATGCCGTATTTCTAGCCGCGTCAACCATGTCGGCAGCGGGATTCGAACCCGGGTCTTCCCGCTCGAAAGCAGACTCGCTCACCAGTCGACCAAGCTGGTGATAGTCGACCAAGCTGGTGATAGTCGACCAAGCTTGTGATAGTCGACCAAGCTGGTGATGTCGACCAAGCTGGTGATTGTCGACCAAGCTGGTGATGTGTGACCGAGAAAAAGTCTCGCAAAGTTTCTAAGTCGAAAAAGTTTCTAATCTCTACCCTCATTTTAGCACATAGATGTATTGGGAAAATGTTTCTTGGCGTTATTTTGTAAAAAACTATTCCAATTGTTGTACTGATCTGCTCCTAAATTTATTGATAAATGAAGATAAATCTAGAAATGACATGTGACTTGAGGGTTGAGATCGACACATGCCATCTATCATCTATATCTAATGATGCTATACCATAAATGAAATAAAAATTTGACAAACTTACTTTGCATTGTGACGAAAGACTAATTTTTCGAAGTTACAACCCAATCACATGATTTCAGGTTTCAGTGCTGATCTTTCATATACAATTCAGCAATAATAATATTAAAACTATGCTAAGTCATCAAAAACTCATGCGCTTTAAACAATCTCACGCACTCTAAAAATGATAGAGAGATCGGGACCTCTTTTAAGCTAAACAAAAAGTAAATACCATATAGTATTATTTTTTGCATCATGAGGTGCAAATCCACAAAATGGGGGTAGGGAAATCTGCAAATTCAGCACAAGTCAGCAATAAGTTTCGTACGTTATCATAAAGTAGAACATTCAAACTCATGATCGAAGTTTTAAAATATTTTCAATATATGCATATATGTAAATCAATGACCAAACATTACTCAAGAAAGAAATCGACGGTGTTCATTTGGTTCTACGTATTTGAATGAGTAAAAAGGAAAGATCTTGACGTAAATTTCTCACAAATATCGTACAAGTTTCAGAATCTTTAAATATATAATAATTGATGCATAGAGTAAACAACGAGAGTAAAACATTGGCTTAGAAATTGTACGGAGCAAAAAATGTTATACCAAAAGCTTAATTTTTATTATTCTCGTATTCATTTATACATCCCTTCTTTTACTGGAAAAATAGCCTGAACACAAATGATAACACTCGGGAATTATTTCGACGTTATGCATAATTTCTTGCATTTAACAATTATTGATCGTAGAAACAAAGTCTATGTCTGTTTTGTAGTTTTAATTAATTTCTCGTTGTTTCACTTCCCAGACAATGCTTTGGCATCACTATACGGTTCGAAAATTTATGCTGATACTGGCCTCTATAGGATCAAAGGCTTTCACAGCCGAATCGAATTTCCCGGCGTTATTATAAGCATGACCAAAGGCATCTGAAAAGTTATCTTGTTCTAAATTATTATCTTCCTTCCATTGCAGATATGTAGACTAATCAACATCAGTGTACACATATCCAGACATGATTAACAGAAGTTTATGGATTAATCGTGATTGGCATCCGGCAAATAAATGAATAGTAGGGGCACATGTTCAACTGCTATTACAATCCTCTGTGATGTATTCCTAGAAGTAAGCACAATGATATTCTCCGCTCAGGTGTAGTCGACTAATTTCCTCGGGAAGCTCCACTATGCCGAGCTACATTTTGCAGCTCTTAATATGTGACCAAAAGGTACTACACGCTTGAGAGGAATTCTGAAATTTCAAAAACTACCTTTCTGTTGTTTGTTTAGCATTGTGGCATTAATCTATCATTTTCCTCTGCATTCCTAAAAATATGATATTTCGCTTTTTAATTTTAATCCCAGTTGTAGTTCAAATTTAAAAGATGTTTCTGAAAGCCTTTCATGGTGATCCATGATGTTCTTAACAGGACGATATAACACAACGATTGTAAACCAAATTTCCGCTTGCACTGCTTTAATGGATTCAAAAAACGAATAACGTCAAACATTTATTTCATTCCCTCCTCCATCAACTGCACTTGGGGCTGAAAATATTGAGGCCTGTGATGAAGCACTCAATCAAGTCAGTAATTACTGTCCCTGCGCTCACAGCCCCAATATTTTAAAACTGTGCCAGGAAACCCTAAATTCATCTCAATTATAAAACTAAATTATAATTCCCTCTGAATTTAACCCTGAAATTAAAATTATATTTAGAATCAGTTCAGCATGCAGGTAAGATTCCACTGGCATTAGTGACATCTTTGGAAAATGGCTAACTATTTCTTGCAATTGGGCATCATTGAAACGATTGCAATTGTCCATAAATGAAGGTGCAGAAACTGTGTCACGTAATCGCAATGAAGGATACAAAATTCTCAGTAACTGGAATGATCAAGCTGCACTACAGTACAATGACCACAATTTCTGCTGATTACATGAATTTTAAATTAATGGCTGTTTTCAAACTTTTAACACTTAACATGTGATGTTGACCCTTGATACCGTGAATTATTTCACAGACAAGTTTATGACGCTTGTTATTGCAAGTTATTGCAGGAACACGTTTTTCAACCTTGTAATTTCTAGGTATTGCAGGGGCAAGTTTTTGACCCTAGTTATTTAAATTATTGCAGAGGCAAGTTTTTGAACTTTTATGTTAAATTTTCTAATTTCTTAATCATATGAAATTGTTCACTTTCATTTCGTGTTTAAATTCTCAAAAAATTGCTCGTAATTTTACAAAAAACAAACCTAACTATAAAATGCTCCGTTTCCAGATCATGAACTCGGTCTGAGAAATACACAGTAGAAATATAGTCACATAAAATATATAAATAAGACTGAAGTTACATGAGAAATAATACAAGAATTAATTCATACTCGCACACCCAAGATCACCAAAGTGGCCGAAATTGCACTGTACAAACACGTGGTCATGGTACTGGTTATAGAGACAGAATGATACAGGGGAAATCACAATCATCTAAGTCGCAGCTTTTATTATTATTATTATTATTCCTGTTATTAATTTTCTTGTTAGATTAGATGGTTCGAGAGCAAAAAACCATTAGTTGATTTTTTACAAGCAGATTTAAGTTTGTAAACCTGTAGGGCTTCTGTTATATGAGTACAACAATTTTACATAATGTCTCATTATAAAAGAGTATACGAGTCAATGCTGAACTGTACACCAACTTCTTACCAAACGCATTGCGCCACACTTACGCCATGCCGCTGTGCAACGCAAAGTCTTGCTCAGAATAATAATCAACAAATACTTAATAAATTCAAGACACTGTTGGACAAAGAAATTCAGTCACGAGCTGAACCTCGCTGAGCTCCGATCTGAGCCTCATAGAATGTTCGAGAGCTGACTCAGGTACGTGCGAGCTGATGAATGGAGAGAATCGAAATGACTTCTATGAAATCTTGAAAGAAATAGGACATCATTTCATAACTTTATGTGATAGTCACTAAGTGCACGTTCCATTTTTCAAGTTACCGATTATTTTTTCGTCTGCGAATCGAAGGGAATTTCCTTTTATTTACTAATATTTATCTGAATTGTTGGGAAAATTTAACGGATTACGTATAATGTTATACCTGACCAAGGACAAAATAGTATCTTGATAGTATTGTTACTTTCTCACAATAAATAAAGGTATGGCAGCTGTTGTAATTATCCCGTTTACTTTTATTTTCCTTTTATAAGTTACGCAATCCGTCATTTGAACACCCAGTTGCTCTCGAACTCAGCAACCACCAAATTGAAATGCGTCGATGTTAAGATGCTGTGTACGACAGCTGTATCATTGATAAACTAAAATATATAATTTTATTTATTTATTTATAATTTATAAAAGTTTTTTTTGCCTAAACGGATAGTTTTACTTATTCATCCACGCAACCACTAACACATACAACTCATATACCCTAGTTCTTTTGCCTTTTCCCTCCTATTCTCAGAGAATTGTTCGTTCTATAGCAGTACACAGAGGTACAATCTTCTCATTTCGGGGTCTACAATCTTGCTCCTGAATTGCGTTATAATACATTAGACATTCTTCAGTGCAAAATTTGCAGAACTTGTTGCGCATGGCCTGAGATGAGGTTGACAAGTTTCAAGAATTTGTGCCAACACCGAATCTGCCCGACATCAAGTACTGTAGTTACAACAACTGGAGACACAGAAACCTGACTGAACCAGCGTTTGCTTGCTGCTCACAATAATTCCTAAACTGCAACTGGTAAGAATTGTTTCTCTTTTTTCAGAAATTAATTGTCTGGGCAATTTTATGGCAATCCGTCAAGTCCATTCCATTACCTCAATCTCAATCAACCGTTACTTTTTTAATTCGCTATGACTGACTTTGCAGTTGTGCCTAAAATTGTTTGGACTCTCTGATGAAGATTGGTTGGTTTGTTGTCAGATAAAGCTCTTCACATTTTGCAATATTCAATAAAAGAAAAATTTTACAAATGAATGGAAATGTTATTTTGGTCATTGCTATGTATTGAGAATTATGTTAGTGCATATACTGTAAGGATAGCGTAATCCTATGCTGAAGTAACAGCAGTCACTAGTCGTTTGAGTAAAGTAACTGATATTATTGCCGTATGGATATAGCATTTCCTTGCAACGTCATAACAGCAATGACAATTGGGAACTCTATTGCAACTTCAATAATACCAATCTTGTCAACTAATGTAAATCACAATACATATTTAGACACGTACCCGGTACCCTAAAGTCATCTGCTAAATTTTTACACGGTTTCGGTAACATTTAACGGAGACTACTGTATTGTTGAATATCACAGGGCTGATGAACGTCTTTATTTTGTGGCACATGCGTTTCAGCAATCAGATTGGAGATTTCAATCGCTCTAAACTCTTTTTGGTGAAATTATTAAGAAATTCGACTTAAAATTCTCATTCGTTTTGCAGGAATTTACCAATTGCAAGTCCGCTTTTATTCGGTCTTGCAATAATTTTAATTATATAATTAAATAATATTTTCCGTGTAGAAGCATTAATTTCTTTTCAAATAATTCTACTTTTTTCATTAAAGTGATGCTGCTCTAATTCAGGCACGAATGTAAAATTTATAGTTACCACTAATTTTAGTGAAGAAATTAATAATTTTGATCACCTGAGTAGCTCAATAATCCCGTGATGGCTTGTGATGATAATTAGAATGCCAGAACACATTCGAAGTTCCATCAATCTATCCATTTTAAAGAGACTAATGCATCTAATTTTACGCCCACTCCATGCTAAAGTCTATGAATAAGCAAATGGAAGAACCCCCAAACAAAGAGGAAAATAAGGTTAAGTAACCACCAAGACCTCATTCAACTGAAGCAAAAGTTAACGGATATTAGAAAAAATGTTTTCAAAATTTATTCAGGATAAGTGAGGAAAAATTCATTTCATGGGTTAACGATGACGAGCAAGATTGTTGCAGACTCTAGCAAAGTTCAGCAACTGAAACCTGAAACTGTCGGTCTTTTCGTAACAAAAACTTTTACACCATTCAGAGTGGGGAGAGTTTGGGCTAAAGTATAGCACACCTGCCCCCGATGCTTTGCACCAATCAAAGTATTTCTACGTAATTCTAAAAGCAGCAAATAGGATTCCACTGTAAACTTTCCTGCTATGCAATAAAATAAAATTTCGGCGGATGCAAAAATTTTTATCAATATGTGAATGAAAACAAGTATGCTCTCAGAGTGGCTCTGAGCTTCATTTATTAAGTTTCGTTGCAAGCAATCTTCAAAAGCACGCACTGTTTTTAATAACAAACGAATTAATACAGAGTTTACGGAGCAATCGAAAAGTAGACATAAATGCCTCAATATTTTCTACATTTCTTTTCCAACACAAACATCAAAATGTAAAGAATAAATAGCCAATTTCAAAAAGTACAGTAACATTTACTCAATGATATTGGGATTTTGTTTGTGCTTCTACGCTGGCTATTAATAGAATACTTGACCAATACCACCCAACAATTTCCTATTAGAAGGTTCATGAAAATATTTTTAAGCCAAAATCCGTGATTTAGTTCGCTTCACGGTCTATGCAAGTCACAATGTTGTAAAATGCTGCACATTTTTTAAATTGAACAAAAATTCGCCATTAGTTCTCAATGCAGTTTACAGCTGTGTTTGAAAGTTTAACTCAGATATCATGAAAAATATTAAATCAGTGAAAAAATATTAAACCGGTTTCATGAGATATTAACTGTGCAAATTCAGATCTGTGCTTGCATTTGATGCCGGTAGCTCCCAGGATCAAACAAACCTCGATTGTCAGTTCAACAGCAAGCAGACAAACTGTTTCAATTGCTGGAATATTCTTAACGTTTAATTGAACTTGGACGTCCACAGTTCATTGTTGGGTATACGATGATTGTTTATATAGATTGTTGTTCTATCATTGCATAGCTAAAACCTTAGTCTATGAGTCCTTTTCTATGAGCAAAAAATCGTAGAACAAATATGCAATTTCTGGTAAGCAAGAGTGGTATGAGTACGTGGTACGTGGTACATGGTAGTTGTACGTGGTATGTGGTAGGTGTACGTGGTACGTGGTAGGTGCGCGTGGTACGTGGTAGGTGTGCGTGGTACGCGTAGGTGTATGTGGTACGTGTACAACGTAGCCGTTCGTGGTGCCGTGTACGTATACCCAATTTTAAGAAGAAATTTCATCAATAAAATTATTGAGGAACAGTAAGCTCTAGCTGGAAATTGCAGCTTTGTTGGGACAATTAAGTGGAATGCACTGAGGTCGCTGTAGCTGACGAACCAGGGGCCGGAAATGCCGGAACGTTGCAGTAAAAGCGGATATGACCTCCGCGGTATAGTGACCCAACACAGTTTACTCGTACACAAATGCTGCAAAAGCGCAGTAACTGTACGGATATTAAACATGGAAAATCATCGCATTCATGATTTCAACATTTAAAAAGTCTCAAAGATTTCTTAGGCTTCTGACGTGGGTGGTGTAATCGACTTCATTGCAATGGTTCCTGGATAACACGTTGGTTATGATAGGGGAATGTACTTTTAAATGTCAGTCGGAGTCTTAAAGTAGGATATTTCGCTCCGGCGTTGTATGGACTGTTCATTATTACTCTGGAAATCAATAAGTCGCTTTGTCAAGTCTGCATTTTACAATGTCTGAGATGCATGATAATTGAGGAAAAATTATTAATGTGTTCCTGTGTGGTTAAAGAGTTTATACTTTGAGCAAACAAATAGACCCTGATTTGCTTTCAAAAAAGTGTGCTTGAACAAAGCCTAAAGTGCATGTTAACCCAGCACTGCACTCGACATTTATAGAAGTCCCAGAACATGTTACGGTTCTGCTATTTTATGTAGTAGCTGCAGGCCCTATGATCAGCCAAGGAAGAGCATGTGCTTATGTTCTCTCGTTGGGAAAAATGCGGTCGTTGAAGAGTTATGTATGGCATGCAAACTGAGCAACTGACTATTAAGTCCAATGGCCACATGCCAACCCTACGATTGATTTATAGTGTCATGATGTGGCAGGAATCGAGCAGGCCATGAACTTCTGCGAAATACAAAACTTTGAAAGTAATGAAACTGAAAGGGTCATTGAATAGTAAAATACTCTCCTGATAGGGCAAAGTCCCAATAATAGCACATGGATGTTCGTTTTCTGAATAGAGGAAAATTTTCTCACCTGCTTAAGACTCCTGTATCATCGTTGTAGCACCAAATCCAGGCATGTTAAATAATGTTAACGTGCGAAAAGACGAGGAAAATGACAATTTTGAGCAAAGGTAATACTTTTCGGACTCAAAGGTCAACTGGAACAAATTTACCGATTACAATTTCAATAGTATCTGTCATCAGTAAGTCTGTTTTCCAATCCACAAATTTTGAATAATATCAATAGTTCATCGTAGTTATTAACTACGCTGATAATTTTACATGCCTTCAGATGAAGCAATGTAAAAATTTTACATTTACCACCACTTTATAGAAGATTAATACGTGAAAAGTCATGTTCAAATTTAAAAATCGTAAGTAGTTTAAGATTTTTCTTCGTAGTAGGGTGTGTGAAAACAACTTACTAATTACGACTCTCAAAGGATATGCAAATTATTTTCCAGGTGCAAAGTTTCGTAATCATGGAGAGACAATTCAAATGATGGAGGCTTTAAAAATGCAATTGAGACTATATTGTCTGCATACTTTTTTATTCAAATATAATTAAAAGATAGATCACAGTACTCTCAAAACTTTCTACGAAATTCGTTGAACATGGCAGTGCAAAGATATCGTCTCCAAACACAACTTTTTATGTCTCTGCTTAGATCTCTAGTAAAAAGGTTAATCTGAGATCTTCCTATGAATGAAGAGTGTGTTCAATTATTTAGATATAAACTTGCAAACCAAGGCCCAATTTTCAGTGCAACCGAACTTAAATGAACAAAAACAAGGACTTTGAACGAGAGTCATGAATAATGAAAATGTTTAAAATTGTTCTTAGTCTAAAAACGTGAGCCTCAAGTTTTGCCAAGTTTTGATTAAAATATGCACCCGCAACGCTGAAAGTTTGTGAAAAATAAGCAAATTTCCTGAAGGTTCGATGGCACTAGAGATAATCTATTATTGGGAGGCTATTTACCAGCGTAAAATGCAGCGTAAGTTTCCTCACTTCGTGCTACGATTGCCACCATCAGATCAAACACAACGACCGCTAAAGTACTGATATTAAATGAAGTGTGTGATGTATAATAGCGCTACATAATAGTACTCCAATCATGAAATGGCTGCTGCTTTGATTCAGCAGAAACAGCTGGAGTACATTATGAAAGTACAATAATCAATAACATACGGAAAATCAATTAGGAATGCTTATGTGATCGAATGCTACGTAAATGTGGTTGTATTCTTATGTGGTCGAATGCTACGTAAATGTGGTTGTATTCTTATGTGATCGAATGCTACGTAAATGTGGTTGTATTCTTATGTGGTCGAATGCTACGTAAATGTGGTTGTATTCTTATGTGATCGAATGCTACGTAAATGTGGTTGCATTCTTATGTGGTCGAATGCTACGTAAATGTGGTTGTATTCTTATGTGGTCGAATGCTTGTTGTCAAATGCGTCGAATATCAAAATACAATTTAACAAATATTACACTCTGAATTAATTCAGAATGCTTTTAAGGTCACAACTGACTCAGTTCAATCATATGAAAAAATGTATGAAACCCTTCTCAAAATCATACTCATCATGCCTATCAAACTAATCTGGAATATACGTTGTAGTAGAACTTCTCCATCTGAGGAGTGTGAGGTACAGGTCTTGAACCCTGTTAAACCGCTACGCTATGCGTTGAATAGAAGGTAACGTGATCGAAACAGCGTATAAAGTGCACATTGTTATAGTACTCTCGCCATTTAAGGTATGCTGGCTATGATTGAAATACGAGTATTGTTCGAGGCTTTGTGCTACCTGGAGTATTTCTTTCATTCGTATTTCACTTGCCTAGTCGTGACCACTCCTAGCAAACCTTCATTACAGACGCTTCTTGTCCAACACAATCATCTCCAGCTGTAAACATAGCCTTAAGGTGCTATTTGTTTTCACCTGGTACGTACGTAGGAGCATTGAGGTGCTATTTGTTTTGACCTGGTAAGTACGTAGGAGCGCTAAGGTACTATTTGTTTTTAGCTGATAAGTACAGACTGACATTAAAGTGCTACGTATATATTTGTTTTTGACTGGTAAGTACTTACAGGCCTTAATGAGCTAATTTTTTCTAACTGGTAAGTACATGGTAGCTTTTTACTCAGCTCAAGCAAATCCTTCATCATCGAAATGTCTGTGGGAGTTTTCATTTTTCATTTATACATCAGTATAATATTGATGTGGCCACAGATTCTGCATCGTAACATAGATGGTTATCTTCTGAGTATCATCTGAGCCGTCACAAAATGTTTTTATGGGCCGTGCTGAATCCAAGTAGTTTTCAAAAATTAATGAGTATTCTTATCATACATTATCAGATGAACGCCATTCACCTCAGGTACGACCTCGCTTTTCAATTATAGCGTTGCGCAGCGCAGAGTCTGAGCTCCCTTCAGCCTCTCGAGTTTCTACATGGCCTGTTGCTGGCGATAGATGGTTTCTCCATCCATGAACTCCAGCGTTCTTATTCCCTCTATTAAGTACTTCAAGCGGAGAATCCAACTCGCTGTTACTTTTGCAGAGGGATAATTTTGTCGAGCAGTGCTAAAGGCTTACGATCCTTTACAAGGGAACAGAGCCCCTAAAATTCGGCCATTTCGCGGCCAGCACCTCTTGGAAAAGCGCTAGACGGCAGCGTTAGCAGGGCTCTCATCTCGCTCTCAGCTCCATGAAGGAATGCAGCTCAAAATATGTTCCATTAAAGTGCATACTTCAGGCAGGGATAGGAAAGACGGTCTATTTATTTGCAGGCTCCATTTCTAAGCGGATATTTCAAGAAACATACAAGCATAACAGCGTATCAAAAATCATCATTAAAATAGGTTGGTATATCAAAATTATGTGCATGTTCCCAATAAAATGCACGTGAGCATCGTGGGATAAAACCAGCACCGTGATCGACCAGGCCGGATATTTCCAGTCATGAGTCCGCTATAGACTGTAAAACTAGAAGGCAGCAATTTAAAAAATCTCAAACATACAACTTTGTGAGCTGTGAATCTTGCATATTCGTTTTTCGATTGAAAAGATGTGCATCAGTTGAGGGAATGGCAACAAGCACATCAACCAGCTAATATAGAAAGCGCGTCAAATTTAATTTAACGTAAATCCTCAGTGCTTAAAAAAGTCGAAACTATAAATTTTGCCTTAAAAATGTTTCATTCTATCAAAGAAAACTAATTCGATTTGAATTTTTTACATTAAGTTTTTGTAGAAGTAGGTTACTCTCGTAAATCGTGATTGTTCAATGGAATTCCATGATAAGGAATTTTATTCAATGTTTAATTCAAAACTATTTACAGATAAACAATAAGAATCAAGTGTGAATTATCGTGGCAACAGACATTTTGAAGGAAAATATTTTTAGCTGATGCTGGAACAAAATAAAATGAATGTCATGCCCCAGAAAGGCTAGCAGTAATTAGTGTGAACATCTGTCGAGTTCTCTTCGAATCTTGACGGAACAATCACCAGGTAGCAAATTGTAGACTTCGAGTCTACGTCATAGAAGTCAAAACTTGAAGAGTTGTGTAAAACCCCCGTACTCAAATGACTGCTCGAGTGCATGACCACGATTACGCATGTCCGAGCATCAAACGTCAAGAAGAAGATTTATCTGAAATGCCGATTTCGAATATAAAAATACTCTCAAGTCCGTCCAGATTTTCACGTCGTGTGGCATTCGAAACGGATCAGGAGTTCCTCAACTATCTTTTCTTATATGTCCACACACTGTCCATCATCTTGAATTTTAAAGTTCCTGTAAGGAGAGGCACAGTACTTTTTATTAGTTGATAAAAATTGACACATTAACTTACAATTTACGATTACTGGAACGTAGAGGAAGCGATAGAGGCAAACGCTTTTCACTAGTCATGCCTAACGATTGTTTTTCAAGCAACTAGCAAAAGTTTTCTCATCTAAAACAATTATTATTGTAACGATACACTACGTAAAATAGAGACAGAATGACGAACCATTCCGTGAATGTAAATATAATTCAAATTACTGTTTATCATAAAATATTTCATTTAATACAATGGCCAAACCAAATAGGAATATTACTTCATGTTCTCCAAAAAAAACTTGCGTGCATGTATATATGAAGCGACATGTACTTATTACAGCTATTTCCTGAGAAGACACATGATCGATCGCGGACATACGCAAGATGCGTTGAAAGGATTTAACACATTTTCAAGTTAAAAACAAGCAAAATGGAGCAAACAGCTCAAAAAAAGTTGAATTTGGAAGTGTATAGATAATCCTAACTTGTTCCTTCTTTTTGTTTCGTCACACATTCTTCGTAATTTACTTTATTAAACCTACAAGTGAGTTGGGTCATTTTGAAGGCTGACCTAATCAGAAGTTCTCACTGACGACTAGATTACTTTACTAACAGATTAGTTCCTCACTGATGACTAAATTACTTTACTACTTGCTGATCCCCTCACTGACTAGATTACAGTACCAGGTGAGTATGGCAGCCAAATCCTAAGACTATTCACCATCATTCATCACATTTATACAATTCTCAGTGATTATAACTCGTGCTGCGTCTGACACCCGCTGCTGAAGTTATAATTAATTACTTGCAACCGTCAGTTAATTATAAGTTACGACAACTGTGGTGCCAATGAATCATGATGAATCAAAATAACTTTCAAATAAGTTTCAGACCGCACTTGTGCATAAAATTGTTCTTCGATTTATATGCCAATAACATGTGTTTCACTATTAGCTTGCATTTATGGCAAAGTAAATTAAAATAAAACAAATCTCATGTGTATAATTCAAGTTGTTATTTATGCTATTTTTCTGTTTACTTTAGATGAAATGAAACTAATGAAAAATGTAGCATGCTTTTACGAGGTGTATGTTGAATGTGTGCTAAATTAACAGTTTGAAGTGTGGTAAATGCGAAGCTCTGTAGCTTCAAAAAGACACTGATATTTCAGTCAATCTGTGACTAACTGCGCCTACAATGGACGACAAAGAATTAAAACTAATGCAAAATGCAGTTTACCTATAAAAGTGAATAAGTTAAGTATAGAAATTTCTTATAACAAATTTAGCAGAATTTTTAAAAGTTAATTCAACAGAATTTGTTTAAAAGCTGTTCATCAGTATTTGAACATTGATTGACAAGAACATCGCACCTCTTGCTTTATAATACAATTACTTAAGCCTCAGACACCACCGTTACTGATCAAATGTTACCCTAGCATAGCAATCACTGTGCTGGCATTGGCATATAACTTATCTATATTTCTGAGGTATCTAACATACCACTGGAAAAGGAGTTAAGCGGAAATTTTAAGGAAACGGAGGCAAGGAAATTTGTATACACCCTTAAGTAAGACATAGTTAAGTCGATGGAATTATAAATAAGTTGTGTGTGTAGAAAACAGATGAGATTAATTCCAATTTCCGCTTCGGTATGGTTGACATTGCATTACATTGTTGGATTAATTTTAAATTCCTTATTACCAGTTTGAAGCTAGAACTAGCAAGCGGAAATGACAAAGTTTCAGACTATTTTTCTCCTAAGCAAAAATCACCACCTATTCCAGCTATTCAATTGAAAATAAAACATAGTCCTTACATATATACTCCAATAGTTCATCACGTATGCATAAATATGCATGGTTAATGGAAAGAAAAGACGGCAGTTAAGAACTTGATGTCAAAGATAGCGTCTTGCAGCGGCCGATGGATTCATTACACGTTGATCTGACCAGGACTGAGAGCTGTCCAGAAACTTCATGGTCATCGCAGTATAATTCCAGCAATTGTTCAACACCCGGACCAACGTGACTCCAGCGATTATCCAGAGCCAGAACCAACGTGATTCCAGCGATTGTCCAGCTGCCAGACCAACGTGACTCCAGCTATTATCCAGAGCCCGAACCAACGTGACTCCAGTGAGTGTCCAGCGCCTGCAGCAACGTGACTCCAGTGAGTGTCCAGCGCCTACAGCAACGTAACTCCAGCGAGTGT
>VCRD01000985.1:52498-73547 GCA_006783055.1 Trinorchestia longiramus | reverse complement strand
CCAGCACCTGCAGCAATGTGACTCCAGTGAGTGTCCAGCGCCTGCAGCAACGTGACTCCAGTGAGTGTCCAGCGCCTGCAGCAACGTGACTCCAGTGAGTGTCCAGCGCCTGCAGCAACGTGACTCCAGTGAGTGTCCAGCGTCCTCGAATAAGTTAGATCTGAGTTTTTATGAACTGGTAACCTCTTCAGTGCGCTCCCAAATTCTGGCAAAACTCGTCGCTCTAGATCACTTTATTACAGAATTCGGGAAACACTATCTTTCCGCCTCGATGTTTAGATTAATTAGAAATTTTCCGAGGTACGATACGTCAATCAAACGATGAACGTAGTTGCTTCACTTCAAAAGAAATCAATCTGTTTTTCAGGTAAAAATTTAAACAAGGTAGCAAAAGTCTTGCTAAAGGTGAAAAGAACTTTACAATAGTGAGGATTTTCACTGATACGGATTTTTATAATGCTTTTAATGAGTAAAAATTGCAAAATATATAGATTTTGAAACTGTAAACTATGGTGACAAAACATTTCATCAATAATTTATTAATATAATTTTCTGAAATTTTTCCTCCGACTCAAGAAACTTTATGAACAATAATTATATTCCAGAATTACTTCACGTTTAACATGTCTCGAACAAATTATTTTAAATATTTTACATACAGCAGGATTAGAAAAATTACATTGAGAGTTATACACGTCTTCATGAGACGATCATATGTATAAAATTAAAAACCTGTAAGTGATGCAGTAGGACGATCTTCAGAAAAAATAAAAACATTTCTGGCACTGTCTACCGTGAATACAAAAAATCTCCAATTTAATATCGTAAAATTTTGTCAGATGGAAAGTACGAGTATATTTAAATCGAACGTAATAAAAAGTGTCTGTAATTATTAGTGAGCAAGTTTTAAATTTACCACTAAAGAATTTTTTACGGGAATCATACGTGCAATGCATTCTTATTCTGAAATACGCATGAAAACGACGAATTCTGACATTGCAAGCAGTATGTTGTACAACTTCCAGGGTGTAACTCCTAAGACAGGAGAACCCACATACTGTGATGCAGACTTCCAGGGTGTAACTCCTAAGACAGGAGAACCCACATACTGTGATGCAGACTTCCAGGGTGTAACTCCTAAGACAGGAGAACCCACATACTGTGATGCAGACTTCCAGGGTGTAACTCCTAAGACTGGAGAACCCACATACTGTGATGCAGAACGGAAGTTATAAACAGGAATTATAAGTCAAGAGTTCACTTTAAAATCGAGAAAAAACTAGAGAAAACTATGTTACCTACATGCATACAGAAAGTTCAGAAAGCAATTTTGATATAATTATTGAGTGATTCTTATGTAATATCGGATTGAAGGTTCATAAAGTGCGTGTTCAGTAAAAAGAACTTGACACTTGCAGTGCATCAACTAATGAATGAATTTTCATAAAAAAATTTGCAGCGAGGCAAAAAAACGTGGAACAAACAGCATCCCTGTCACAGTTATGACACTGGTCGCTTGCTTCCGCAGTCCAGTACAGAGCAGCATAAATGGTCCAGGTTAACAAGTTCGTAGTGACAAATTAAAAATTTAGCCATACGCAACTAATTTAGGCCAGTATGTTCAGTAATTTACGCTCACTCGCAAATTAAAATACTTCTAATGCTGTTCTGAATGCATACCCTTATGAAAAATACATAATTTGTAAGTAGTATTTTTTGTTCTCTCCTTTACTTCAAAAATCTTAGAAAAGAATTTTTGATTGCCTAATTAGAATTAATTTTTTTCCTTCGTGCTACTTCCAGAGATTTTACTGAAAATTAGCCAGAGTTAGGAACCTTCTTATTAAAGGATATTAAAAATACTACTTTTCTATCAGCCTTATAAAGGTGACTGGCCAAAAATATATTCAATTGCAAAAGATGGTTGAAGAGGGACGAAGAGTCGGGTTATTCAATCTAAGTGCCAGTAATAGTTTTCAATCTTTTCCCTTCCCTCAAATATTAATTATTTACTACGCTTTCGAAAATGTTTGTGATTTACCCACTTTTTTATTAATCTCAACCTCTAATTCTGTGACTAAATGTTACATGTTATGATGTTGAGCTTTTTTGCATCCATACACTCAACCAAATGAGATAAGTTTTAACAGAAGTTGTATTCATTAACATCAATGGTGATGGATACACGAATACACATTTCGGGGGATGAACAGCTGGATGATCCTGAGGCTTTTGAGCCGAACAGGTTTACTACAACCCGATCCTTCACTCAAACCTCTTATTTGTCTGGATCTGCCAACATGACGTGTAGACGAGTGCATGGGTTCTCTTGAAGAATCGTTCTAGATTTCTCTTCAGTGCAGTCTAATTCATGTACAATGAAACTTCAAACTCTCAGCTGCAGTTAAAGTAACCACAAGAACACCGTCAAAACGAGAAGGTCATAAAGTTAGTAGAGCTTATACCTGTAAATGTAGTCCTGCTAACATAATTTTAATCAAAAAGAATTCAATGTATTGACAACTTCATATTTCATGAACTTTTCAGAAAGCAGTGCTACTACAGAAAATTGTAGAGCGACTTTAAAAATAAGTTTTTGTAAGCATCAAGTAAGTCATCGCTTCCAGGAACTGATTTTTAGTTGCCTATAGGTGTTGACATTTCCTATGTCTCGTATAGATTTTGCCATTATTCATGAAAATATTTAAGTGAAATCAGGACTATATTTTCTTATTTGAAACTGGAGTGCAGTATTGATTCAAATTGGGTGATGGTGGAATATTCGAACGTGAAAGACATTTTATCCATACAAATTTGAGTTATGACATCACTTCAGAAGCAAATGTATTAGATCAGCTGAGCTAATTGATCACATCCTAACACTAACGCATTTGCTTCTGAAGTGATGTCATAACTCAAATTTGTATGGATAAAATGTCTTTCACGTTCGAATATTCCACCATCACTCAATTAGAATCAACACTGCACTCCAGTTTAAAATAAGAAAATATAGTCTTGATTTCACTTCAATATTTTTCTGAATAATTGCAAAATCTATACGAGACATAGGAAATAGGAAACTCGTCCATTCGATATACGTAAATATACAAACTTATTAGAACACTATGTATGATGAGTTCTGTATCAGTTCGACAAACCAGTGACATCACAGATCATTTAGCCTCACTTCATCTGTACATCAGAGTGAAGTTGTGCGCAGTTATAGCGTTACAGCTGCTTTAATGAAGGTCTCAAGTTTACGAAAATCCTATTTTCCTGTACATCTGAAACCGACAGCGAAGCTAGTCTGATATTCTATGCTTAGTCTGAAGTGTTTGCGCACTAGGATCGTGAATAAATGCATACTCATGCCAGTCGAGTAGTAATTATAGAAGTCTTGAACACGGATTTACATTCTGATCAGCGTTGAGGATTATACATCACAGGCTCTAATGTGTCGTAGAACTTCAGGCTTTAACGTACACTTTTCAGTTTCCAGCATTGTGCATCTTAAAATAACGAGAGTATGTTTGTGTTCCGTACTTAAATTTTATTTATTTCTTCAAGTTCGTTCTGAAAGGGTTATGAACTGTTTAGTATAAGTTAAAAAGATACATAACTTCACTAAAGTTCATCAACCATTTATAAATTAAGACTGTTAGTTGAGTATGTCTACAGCACACACATTTAATGAATAGTTAATCGAAAATAACTCTGTGTCCAGAAAAAAAATTGCATCCTTTAGTTTTAAGCCTATTGGCCAGGCTTTCGTCATTTACTTCGATGAAAAACCGCGATGGATCGCATCGTGGGATTTTATATTTTGCTCCTGTAGTGAGCTCTCCGCCTGCTTTTCGAGCCTGATCTAATAAATGCGATTTTATAATTCCTACTGCCTTGCTTTCTAATCAAATGGTGTGGAAGAACTGCGTTGTGTCCAAACACTAGGCAAATAATAACAGCATTTAAACCCATTTTTCTTATCTATTATTTTCAATTTAGCAATCTAAAAGTTTTCTAAATTCTGTCCTTTTTCTTATTTTTTCGAGTACTCTGTTCTTACGATGATAACGCATTACTGGCATGCAGAATAAAAATACAGCTGATCAAAATTTTTAAATAGTTTTATAAACAAATCATTCTTTCACGGCTGACAGTGGATGGATCCGACTTTCTTTGACGCGAATTCTTTTTCTTCGTACCTTTGATTAGTCGCTCTCGTTCAGACTGTCAATGTGCTATACTTCGGCCCTGCAATTAGTAAGAGACTAAACATTATTGCTCTATAGTAGGTAACTTTAGAAACATTGAAAACTTAGATGTGTGATATTTGTTTATTCTTAAAAGAAGCAAGTGCATTTTCGTTTCCATCAGGCCTGACCTCTTCGGCGGCGCCTCATACTCGCATCAGTTCAGCATAGTGTGGCTATGGTATAGAAAGCATAGAACAGTTATAGCACAGGAAGATGGATTGATAGCTATAACATCGGAAGAATAAAGATAAGGAGATAAACAGATAGTCCATTATAAGTTTAGTCCCGCGGAATTGAGGCCGGCTGAACATTGTTTATTTTGTTTTGTTCAGGATCGGGCTGCCCTGTTTCAAGGAAGCCGTTCTGTTAGTTCGAGTTAAGCTTGCACATAGATTACAATTTCGTTCATCATTGTATTTATTAGGTCAATTGTAAATTATTATTAAATTTTGTAAATATCATTCATATTTTCTCCTTAAATAACGGTCAGATAAGAATCTAAAATCATTCCTTTAAAAAACTTTAGGGCTAGAAATCATGCCCTTATACTGGCACTAATTAAAACCGACGGAAAATGACAGACAACCGTAGATGACCCTCTTTCATGTGTGCTCGAGTTTGTCGTGGTGTATTTAATGTACACAATACTGAAACAAACTATTATGGTAGTGGTAAACACATTAGAGATAAGAACGATTCAAGGGAGACATTTTACTTCACAGCATCGATGGAAACTTCAAACTTAATATTCACTTTAAAGGATCAGATGCAACAATATATGCACCCTCATTCTTTTTAAGGAAAAAATTTGATCCAACTACACTAATACTTGATCAGTTTGTACAATATATTACTATTCTAAACAATTAGCTTCGTTTATTATTTAAAATTATTTCAGCCCTTCAACATACTTGTTCATCCTATATACCACATTTTATAGAACAAATAGTAATTCAACATAAAACAAGTTTCTTGAAAATGTGATAGATTGTAAATACGGAGGCTTAATTGGTTTTAATTCTCTTGATAGCGTCAAGTGAATTCATCAGAATTATAAGCACTTGGATCCAACAGTTACAGACTCACCCTTAACATTTATCAGGCACGACTTACTGCATAGAGTGCACTACAGGTTAAAGGTGTATTTTTTATCGGATAATTTTAATGATCGGTGCCTCCAATTACGCAGGATTTCACAAGGACAGAAAATACTAACAGTTGTTTGGTTTCAACAACGACAAACATCAACGCAGAAAAAAATGTTCTGCCTGTTCTATATACACCATCATGGCCTTATGTATTCGTGCTGCTTGTAGAGGGAGAAAAAAGTCTCTTAATCTACGACCAAAAATCTTTATTTTTTAATGTTATGCGTAGTAATGTAGTGCGCATAAACACTTGGTTCTGGCCTGTAGACAACTAAGGAAATACTAATAGGAATTGAAGTACACATTTAATCGCATTTAAACTTACTCTCATAGGTAGTAAATTTTCAAACATGAATGTGCATCTAGCTGGTCGATTTACAGATCTAACGGCAACGAACCTAAGATCAGTTTTATTGCCATTGACGAGGTTTGCCGGGCTGTTTTGGCAAAAACATGATACAGTTTGCGTGCGTCCAAGGGTTAGCTAAATTATTTTTCGAGTTCAGTACTTACATCTTCAGTGTATTGCCTTATGAAACAGAATAAAGTTTTCTAAAAATTAAAAATTCTAAATAATGAACTTTTTGGGATGTTCGCGTCGACGAATATTCATTTATTCATGAGAACCAGAGACGTGGTCGGCCTCAACCAGCGTAACAAAAGTTTCAAGGTGTCGAGGAAACGAAATTTTAGCAGCGAAAAAAGTCAGACGACATGCTGCGAGAATTTAAAGGTTTAAATATTATGAAGACATCTTTAATCAAACGTCATTACTAGAATTAACTAATTTCAAGCCATGATGGCTTCTATAAATACGATCAATCGAGACGTACATCAGTCCGCAGAAACGTGACCAGTTGAGCATGCAGTCTAAAATTTAACATAAGTCCACAACTAACGTCACCCTTGCCGGAGAAATTTGGTGACATCTGATACAAACTTAAAACAAAATTACAAGTGATAATAATTTGACAGTCGCCATGTATATTTCATCTACGGTCCACAAACAAACGTCTGCTAGACTTCGTAAAATCTTAGTCAAGCATTAGAGTTAAAAGATCATTAATTTAATACTTGTACAGTTAAAAAATCAGTTTATCCCTTCATGCTATGGCTTTTTTTCCGTAGATCATTAGCGTACACGGCAATAAAAGAGCTCCAGTAAAGCATTTAGTAGTTAAGATTACCAAAATCCAAATTAATTTAGAAAATTACTCAGTACACAATTTAGGCAGTGGAAACGTAATGAGATTAACAGTGTCCACATTAAAGACAATGCATTTGTATGTTCTCAGTAAAATAATCTGATTGCAGAGGCACAACAAATAACCATACTGACAAATAAACATAGTTTAAAGTGCTTACTTTGAGTTGGCGTTGTGAAAGCATTCCAACTATCAATTTTATGCCACCAAATCAACAAAAATCCAAGTCACTGACAGTCGAAACTCTAGTCGAAAGTCCATCGGAACTAAAATCCGTGGGCATCAAAATTTAAAAAACCAATCCTTGTGTTGACTCACAAATTGTTGGTTATGCCAGAACTTGTCATCGGAACCACCATCGTTCTGTGACGACACTGAACTACGCTACCTGTCATGGACATCAAGAAGCCATTGCTGAAATGGAACTCAATGGAAATTGGGTGGCCAGGCAAGATTGACTGAATAGTTTTAGTTCATATCTTATGAAATAAAAAAGAATATGGGTTTCATGGGTTATGTAGTGGATCAATGCAACCGACCGTTTGAAATAGAATAGAATGGAATAGAGTATGGCTACAGGAACAAGCCGTTTGATCTATTCTTAGGCTGCTCCAGAAGTCCAATACCGGCTAACATAAAGGCATCAATGAAGCACATGAATCTCAATCACACACGGACATTTCAGTCACGGGCACGCATTGTAATCATACATTGGCCTCAGGAGTTAAAAGGGATATCAAATCAGTACTTTATAGAACTGGGAAGTTCCTTATCCAATATTTGTCAAGACGATCTTTGTGTGTGATCACAGTGCTAGCACAAAAGATAGTTTCGAGTAGCTGGTCCCATGTTCTGAAATTTTAACTACAAAGAAGTTCAAAGCCTGGGATGTCGTGAACGTTCTTATTATCATTATATGACCGTTGTTCCTTCCTTGCACGTTATTGTCTTTAATGAAAATCCTAGCTGGGTATCATCGTTAAAGTCATTGAGATATTTATAGGTCTCGATGAGTTGTCCTCGCAGACTTTTTTGTTTTAGGAAAATGAGCTCAAGCTGCAGACGACGCCTTTCGTAGCTGATATTGCAAAATTCAGGAATTGTCTTCGTTGCTTGACGCTGAATTTTCTTCGTTTTGTTAAAGTCTCTTCGTACGGTAGGAAACCATCGTTCCACTGCATATTCCAGATGCAGTCTCACTAGCACTTCGTATTGCAGTAAGATAATGTTCCATGACTTCTATTCAAAGTTTCTCGCAATCAAATAAAGTATAAAAGCCCGAATTGTGGTTGTTTTGGACGTTCTTCGAGATTAACTTTCATCAACTAATTTTTTTTTGTCATGAGTGTACGTTATTGATTGAATGAGAGTAACAAGCTTATGGAACAGTGAAATCAGTTTTCACCAGCGTAAATTTGTTGTGCCTCTGCAATCAGATTATTTTAATGAGAAGTATAGGATTTCGAAAGTTTTTTATCAATGACAGATATCTCAATCGGACAAAACTAGTTCGAAAGAAAGTTAGGTAATACGAGACAAAGTGATCATAAATAACGATATTAGGTATTTAATGTATGTTTTTCTTGGTTAAGATTTTTTCTAGATAGTGCATTATAGAAATTCACGAACGAGGGCAAATAACCCTATGCAATTTTAAAAAACAATGCACATAAGTAATAGGTTTCACAACCCAATTATGAAGTATGCTGATGCATGAAGTGATTGTCTTCCTCATTAAACCTCGGAAAACATGAATAATTTTGTTCTTCATCTCAGCATGATCTTCCCCATGTTCAGTTCCTTGAAATGAAATGCACTCACAGATTTGGTATTTTCATTCTAATTTGTCTCTTCCTCGTCCCCATCATGAGTTTGCGTGACTCTTTTTAGAAGCAGATGCCACTATGGAACTTGTGAACTATGTCTGTATGACTTGCTGTAGAGACATGCACTGCGTCGGAACTCTCATAATGGGCAATGACTCGCTCTAACAGAGCACATACTCTTAAATCTTCTGCACAAGTACGCAAAACTTGCTTTAAAAACACTGAACTTCGTACAGAGCACACTTGGTAAAATTTGTGTGCGTTCCCGAAGATCTATGCTTGACGTTCGCACTGAAGTAGAGTAAGGCAACAGGAACAAACTGAGTAGTCCATTCCTGAGTTGCAACCAAAGTCCAATGCCTACTTACTGTTTTCTCAGCAAAATATCGCAGAAAAAATTATTGGCTCAATTCGTATATACCTTGAAAACTATACGAAAAATATTACTGAAAGTAATCAAATTTTACTCTCTATTTAAAAATCAATGTCTCCGTAAATGTTTCTTCACGGTATCTTGAAATCCAGATTTAGATCAGCTAATAAACTTAATAATGCAACAATATTGCTCAAACAATACACCATAAAACAATTTATGCCAGCATTTATTGCCCCGTAAATTCATACTCATTATTGTTGATGTTCAGCATTGATAGCAGCTGTGCATTCATATAATCTGCTTATGTTCAACGGTGATGACACTTAAACATTCATTTAATGAAAAGTTAATTTTCACTAAGTTTAACTTCTTTGTGTATGTTTATGTATTGGTTTGCTCTCATAATATTTTACAACAGCATTTACATTTAATATGTCTAACATTTTAAATCATAGCTTCAGTTTTGTGTTTGTTGAGCTCCCGTTAATTATTCAAACGATGTTTTTCGCTGTTATTTTCATACGTCATCAGAGTGTGGCCTTGTCAAGCAGATTTTCTTGCACAAAAACAAATTAGTATTGTAATTATTCCCGCCTCCCCTAGGGACAACTGCTCTTTTTTATGCTTTAATAAAACACAAAATAAGTAGACTCACGTACGCAAATTTTTTGTATGTAAGTCACAAGTTTTGAGCATCAACATACACACAATAATGAAATCAAATTTCAACCTGCAACACCTTGAGAAGTTTTAGGAACAAATATTATGATAGTATTAAATCCAACTTCCTTCGACAGGAAACAATTGGCGCACAGTCGGGAAAACATGCCGGCATTGATGTTCAGGAAAACATTTGAGAACTTAATTTTTGACATTTGTTTATGGACATGTTTTAGAGTATAATGTATAACGTTGAAAGTGTGACGTTTGAGTTAAATTTGTAGACGTTTTTCTTCCAGTATTTACTTTTTTCTACGAATTTCAAAAGTTGTTTGGACCAACTGCTTTCAACGAGGAGTACTATTTTTTACTAAGGCTAGGAATGCAGTTGTTTTGCATGTGAATATTACAAAAGGTGTTGCTTCTCAGTTTCATTGTTGCGGAACAATTTATGCATAAAGCTCAAAAACACTACGCTGGATTACAATTGCACACGGCTTTTAGAAAATATTTTAGCTAAACATATCAACATTGAATCACAAAATTATCACTATATATTGATAAGTACATCTTGAGCGTCAGTTTTAACTGCTTACAATATGACAGTTTCTCCTGCTAGCGTGTCATGCGTTCAAAGTGATCGCAAAATTTAATATAGTATCACCAGAATGAAATTATTTGTTCAAAAAATGCATACTCTCAGTTAAACTTCACAGGAGGAATTATCAATCAGGAATCAGAACTCAGAGCAAACTTGCACGCTCGTTCACAATTATACTAAAGCAAAATATAATTTTGTCATGCAACTATGCATGAGTAGCATGCCTCTCAAATGTTTTCTCATTACCAATCTTCCAGAAGAGACAAGTACAGTGATTCAGATTGCTTCTCAAAATATCATTTAAAGTTTTAATAAAGATTGCAATTGCGAATCTATTGCCTTGTGGTGTAATTTACGCGCTATTAAAGGGATCTCCGTTATAAACTCTGTTAATGATGATTACTGTATTAATGATACGTGCAAAGTGCATCACTTCTCCTTTCGTGCAAATTTAGAGCCGCCCCATAATGGACTTCAAAAGTCTCAGAACGAGTTTTGTCTGCCTATTCCGAGGAAGCTCAAGTGTTGCCGACTATTATTCTCTGAGGACATAATAAGGCACCGCTTGAAAATGGAACCTCACGTTTTAAGCGCCTCACAAAATTCTAGAGCTTTCCATGCTTTTATTTCCAAGGACATCGGCACGTGAGTGAAGATTTCGCTTTTTAATTTCATGCTGATGTTTTAGATAGAAATTCGAGGAGAATTGAGCTAAACAACGTTTAACGTAAATAAAAAAGTATTCATTCACTTAAATTGTTTCTTACTTGATCCATGCAGGTGGCAAATAAGTCCTGATCAGCGAATTAACTACAAATAGATTTACACTGACGGAATAACACATTGGCTGTGTAAATTTAAGAGATATTAATTTGTCCAAATAAATTTGCTAAGAATATGTGCACTCTTTTCAAGATTATGATGTGACATGGAAACACAAGACTCCACCATTTATTAGGTCATGAAATAATGACTGCGTGAACACAATGCTGTGTAATAACAACAATGCACGAGAATTATTAAGTCAAAAACAATAACACTCGCGGAAACTCACAGCAAGAATCTCCATAAAGGAAGTTTGACAAACTTTGTAAAGACAAGAATTACTGCAATACACGATTGATAACTTCTCGTCAGGTTGAGGGTACAATTAAAATTGATCACGCAGCGTGAAAATGATCAGAAAACAGCTTATTTATGTGTGATATGGTCTTTAGATCTGTCGTGCGTATTTGATTAGATGTTTTCAGTGCAGTAACTTAAAATTCCTTTTCCACGTGAAAAAATAAGAAATGCTTCATTTTTGTAAGGGAAGTCAACAAGAAGAACGAAAAATGAATTCATAGAATTTGTAAGTAGACTTCTTCTTCATGACCTGGATTAAAAACTCAAAAAAACGGTTCCTGCTTAAAAAGCTTTTTGCAGCTTGTTTTTTCTTCCTGAAGTTTCATTTCCTACCGAGTTAAGTGCAGGAAAGGGAAATTTCATAAAAAACTCCCAGTGGTTAAGATCAAGAGGAGGAGAGGGGTTCGAGCTTAAGCTTTTAGAAGAAATGAAATTCATCAAGGAAAGTTACAGTTCATTCGAATTTGTAATTTAGTAAATGTGATCGGCGTGTAAATGGGGGAGTTAAAGCAAATATCTAACCGCTTTCGGCAGCGATGGATGAGCCTCAGTTATGATGAAAAAACGCGCCTTGGAGCGCTGGATGCAACGTGCGCCTTGGAGCGCTGCATGCAACGTGCGCCTTGGAGCGCTGCATGCAACGTGCGCCTTGCAGCGCTGCATGCAACGTGCGCCTTGGAGCGCTGCATGCAACGTGCGCCTTGGAGCGCTGCATGCAACGTGCGCCTTGGAGCGCTGCATGCAACGTGCGCCTTGGAGCGCTGCATGCAACGTGCGTCTTGGAGCGCTGCCTGCAACAAGCGCCTTGGAGCGCTGGATGCAACGTGCGCCTTGGAGCGCTGCATGCAACGTGCGCCTTGGAGCGCTGCATGCAACGTGCGCCTTTAAGGCCCCTCCACACTATCAATCTTTCCATCAATCACGAACACTGAATTCGACGACCACGAGCAGGGACAAGTTTTAAGAGCGTCCACACTATATAGTTTTGCTTGATGAAAAAACGGGAGTTTTTGAGTCAGCTGTTCGAACGATCAGATAAAGTCGGTCATTGAAATCGATCCCAGATGATATTTGTGCAATAATTATAGATATATCTTTGAACGATATTTAGGGGCAATGATATTTTGGATATATAGTTTTAATTGGTGAGCAAGACACTTTCTTCTGTAAACTTCACGTCTCTTGAACACACTGATATTCCTGATAATTTAACAAGATATACTATCAGTTTAAGGAATTATGTTACTTTAAATTTTATTTGAAGATTTTTAAATGAAACTTTATTTTAATTTTTCAGAAATCTAGAAACCGAATTAGGATTTAATTGAGCAGTATCTCAACACAAAATGGATGATCAAATCTGCCAGTTTGTATAACATGTTCTTTTTGTGCCCTTGATTTTGGATACACATTCTCATCGAAATGTGAAAAAAAGAGAAATATTGTTGAAATATTCATATATGAATCAAGAAATGTTGATGTGTGTATAAAATCTCTTTTTTGACTTTCAAGGTTTCATAGACTTTCATTGTTCATTTAGTTTATTATTGTTCATATAATTTTTATTCTTCATATAATTTTTATTGTTAATATAATTGTTATTTTACAGATAATTTGTATGAAGTATTTAACACTGTAAAATTGGAAACATTCATAATGGATGATTTAATAAAGAAGAAAAAATTGGTAGTATCAACCATGCTATTAGCCCTTGCAATTGATAAAGAGAAATGTGAGAAGGCTCAGACTATGAAAGCAAGGAGCAAATGGACAAAAAAGTGGCTTCAACGCAACGGAAAAGCATGGGTTTTCCTTTAAAGACTCGATTAATACTAAAATATCCGTTTTACGTTACTCGGCCTCCATGACGAATATTGTGTTCGTGTTCGTGTCCGTGTTTTCCACCAAGTTAGAAAACACGAACACGGTCGAATATGGTGCTTGATGATTGACCGAACACAAGATTCGTCTGACACGAACACTAAAATCGACGAAAAGATTGATAGTGTAGTCGGGGCTTTAGAGCGCTGTTTGCAACGTGCGACTTAGAGCGCCGCCTGCACCACGCATTTTAGAGCTCTGCCTGCTGCATGTGCCTTGGAGCGCTGTCTGTAACATGCACTTTGGAGCGCTGCCTGCGTGTTGGAATTACTAGAAAATAACCTCAAGCATAAATGTGGGGGTTTATAAAAATAATTCCTCACGCTTTTACGTACAATATGAAGCCCTTGACCGCACCAAATTAAGCGACAGCTTCGGCAAAATTGAGAGTGAATTCATTTTGTGCGCATGCATATCCGAACGAAAATGACCTGCGTTTGGAAGATATGTAAGAAGAGTGCTTGCTTCTCACATTCATATGGGACGTAGAAATCTATTCACGTATGCTACTACTATCGTTACTAAAATTGAATGATGATGGAATGAGACTAAAGCGAGTGAAACAAATTCTGAAGACAAAACGTCATATAAAAATCCATAAAAGATACAAAGAACACTTCCAAACGCAGTGGACACACGTAGAAATACTCAAATGACACGATGTGAAACAGTGCTTGTCACTAGAAACAAAACAGTAAAGGATGTTTTCTACACAAAAATGCAATTTTCCACCAATGGCATTTGTTGCAAAAGTTTTCTAACAAATAGTGCATAAAATGGCTTTAAAAATACAAAATGGTCTCCAGACTCTTGCAAATTAAAATTGTCAAGTAACTGCAAGAAAGTTCGAAAATTGCTACATTTTTTACCCAAGAAGGACTTGAAGTACATTCCGTTACACTTTTTACGTTCCTTCAACTTGAGGCGAAAATATTTTGTTATTTTTTTGGCTGCTTTGACCCTAGAAAATGTTTACCCATAGTAGAGGAAGGAAAGAAGGAAGACCTGTGAGGTTTCATTTGAGAGCTCACGAGGGCAATGCAATTCTGATTTTTCTTTCACATCAAAGACCAGGTAAACTTCAAAGAAAATCTCGAAGTCAAAACAAAGGAACTTGTTGCTACGCTTCAAAGCTCACGCGAGACTTATGACTCTGGAGTCGCTGTGTCATAAGTCACAGACTTATCAGGTCGTCTAGGGCATTTTTCACAGCAGTGATTGGTGGATTGATCTGAAAGGATCCTGAATGACGAGGGAATTATGAACAATTTTAAAAAGATTTTTTGCCACTTGTTAACAGCGCTCCGGCGCAAAACAGAAATTTCAATACTTTCAACTTTCAACTTGCTGAGCCACTTTTCGAGTTATTTGAAAAAATAACTATTTTCATTACGTAGAATTCTTCAGAAAACAACAAAACTTATAACGAATTTAATTTTCATTAGCACAGTAATATAAAAATATGATGAACACTTAGGTCTAATAGTATATTAAATACACACGAAAATACACAGAGCATTAAAAGGTGAACGAATTTTTTAAAATTTGGTTGAAAGATATCCATGCCAATTATTATTCCTTAGTCGCTTAAGGCATTGAAATTCCTTAGGGACATAATCACGATTACTTAGTAACAGGTTTCTTGCACATGTTGCTATAATTTTTTCCATTATTCAATACATGCCATCCGTGTATCTTAGATTTTAAGGTTGCCGTTCTTTAACTTTCCGTTTCTATTCATTTTAAGAAATTCTTTTGATTTTTGGATAGCATGCATAGGCTTCCAAAAATCGTGGTGCAATACCGGATGTACTTCTCAGCTATTTTCCTTGACGCTTGTTTTGGATCATCACGTTTAAAATCCAAACGTCTTCCCATTTTGAATTGTGTGGCAGAATTATAATCATGATTTCCCAAAACTTGGAGGTATTTCTAAGACTTTATTACCGTTTTTATGATGTGAAAAAGCCAGCTAATGAAACTTAACCTCAAGTCATAACGCTGCCTGCATCAATAAGCGTGTGCTACTAAACTCAAGTCGTATTCCCAAATTGAAGCTGAAAGAGGTAGATGAGACGACGGTGCGAGACGTGCCCTACATCGTTGAGGAAATAAAACATAAATTGTTTCCCAAGAATCTTAAAGTTCCTTTCTTTTCAGCAGTTTTCATTGCAGGGTGAATTCTAGAAAATATTCATAAGTTTTTAATGAGAAAAAGCTCAATGACTGAATGAATGTACAAGTTTGAACAATATACTATTTTCCCATTAACGAAAACGTTATCTTTGGCGAACAATGATTTCTAAGGATATTATAAACGTTTCGTCTGTACTACGTTCGTGAGTGGTGAAGTAGTGGACCATGCAAAGCCGTAGAGTGGACTGCAAGTTGCTCTTAACGCGGCAGTTAGAGTGTGTGCAATATGCAGTAAAGAAGAAGCCAACATTGATTAGTCGCATGGATGTGCTGTTCCATCATGACAATGCTAAGCCTCACGCAGCGTATGTGGCCAGGAATTCTATATGGTTAGGACTCTCTGGGCCATGCAACGTACTCTGCAGACAATGTACCAAAAGATTATCACTTCTTCAATTACCAAGAAAACTGTCGTCCAGGAATTCCCTTCGCAAATGAGACATGCTTGGCATGCACAAGCGTCTCTGCATCCAAGAAATACGATTTTTGCAGCCAGGGCACTGTGCAGCGGAAGGGACTTAGGAGAAAGAATCTGGATACGGATTTAAATTATTTAACGAATAAAGGATTTTTATGTATTATATGGATGAATAACTTTTATACCTTTATGTGCCGTGTTGTTTATGCGCTGCATGATCAATAAAAGTAAAGAATTTTTCGATCACCTCGTACATTTGCGCACTTCAGCGGCAAGTTACTCCATCACTGCTTTTTTTTCGTACGAGTTTTTTATTCGTAGTTTTTTAATTTGAATTCATACATAATTTCAGTCCTTATACAATATACGATTTACCTTCACCTTTTGATCGCCATCGTGAATGTTCTGATGTCGTTGATGGGATACGTGTGAAAAATTGAATTAGATGCCTTCGTAAATGAACCGCTCAATTTAACCTTCATTTTCAGCACCCAAACGATGTATGGCTCGCAGTGTTTTGAGTTAAAGTCGTTTCCCCCAATAATTACTTCGAAGCTGAGCTAAACGAATGGTGTCTGCAAATTGTGTCAGAGTGAAATGGAGATGTAAAGAAGGAGGAATTGCCAACACTGCAAGGTTGTTTAGACGAAGAGGTAGCTCAAGGGACTTGATTACATTCGTGTAATTATGTCTCCTCAGTGCGACTTCTTGCACTCAGACCTGTGATCTTTTGATCATCCTAATGGTCGCGTACAAGACGACAGGAATTCTAAAAATGATGAATTGACTCAAATGTTCTGTTTTCATATCTAGATTTACGGTTTTGAAAGGAATTTGTTATTAAAAAATAATGATACTTGTTATTGGTATCGTTCTAAAGAAAACCCAATGACATTTTGTGGGGCATAAAAATTATGAAATTCCTACAAAATAAAAATAAAAATTGAATATTAAAACAGATATAACTTATTTGTACTGTAAGAACGTACACCTAAAAATACTTGTCTTTCATTACAATGGATATGTTATTGGATTTCTTGTTGAAAAGGAAAATAATTATTAATCTAGAATGAATTCAGAGACCTTAAAATAGAGTTTATTGAGTTTTAGTGACACAAATGTGTTTTCAGTGCTACTCTTAAGAAGGTCATCAATGTTCGAGATATCCCCCATCAGTTTTTGAAGAGCTCGCTCAATAGAATATGAAATAATTGTTACAGTTTGATCGCCAATTACAAAAAAAATCAACTCGTTTAGGAAAACTCGCTATAGGTATAAACTAAAATCCAAAACTGTAATGTAGAATAAAAAATGAACAAAATATATTTGAATTCGAGAGTTCTAAACAAACGGTAAATAGAATCAATCTTTTATATTTAATCATAACACGAATAAAGCCAAATGCTGAAATAATATTAAACGAGTTCATGAGAAATTAAATAATCTTGCTCTACAAGTAAGACTAAACTGATTTTCTCGCCTTTAATCCTAATAAGAGAAAACAATAGTCATTTCCCAGTTCAATTTTTCCGAGCCTTAACCCCCAACAGCTGATGTGCGATAGAAGTTTTGTAAACAAAGATCCACGACTTCACGACTTAATACACATCCGAAGAGTTTACCAGTATGTTTCCTGTGAACCAAACGACAGTAAAGCAAAAACTTCAATTGAACCAAGCGCTGTATAAATTTCCATTCTGGATATCCTGAATGCTGCTATCATCTCAAAATCATACGGTGGATGAAGGCTGAAATATGATATAACTTTGAAATGAAATTCGAAGGTGTAGGAGAAGATCAAAACTTGTAAACACATTCAGCTTGATTGACATTGCGTGAAAGCTTTGCTAGAGTTTACTAAATTGGGATGCAAATCAGCAACGATTGTTTGTGTTACTGGTCGTAAAAGTTTCTAGGCATGAATCAAGTAATTCGCTCGACACTGGCAGAAATCTAATGGTAATTTGCTCAGAACTTGCATAAATGGAACTGTAATTTGCCCTGCACTGGAAGAAATTTATCTTAATTTGCGTAGGGCTGGCAGAAATTGGAGTGTAATTTTCAGAAATCATACAACCCAGCAATTTCATTGATCATTGAATGTAGGCATGAACATATTTTCTTTCAAGTAGAATGACATTAATGCAATTGCAGATGCGCAAGAAATTTGTTTCAAAAATGCAAAAGTAGCGTTATTTCAAGAATAATTTGATTGCATTCAATGAGACTCGGCCTCATTAAACGAAAATTTCTTATGATTTCAGAAACTAGAAAGCTATTTCATTTGAAATTCCTATTGATAAAACGTTAAGGATACCACGCCTTTATATAATATTACAACAGTACATGAATTTTATTAAACTTTCTTAATCGGTTCAAATAATTTCGAAAATTTGATAGAAAAAAATCCATGCACTCTTCCATGCACTCTTATTATTGTTTTGAATAATCGCTCTAAGTATACGTGTATCACTTCGTACATTTTTCATTTTCTGGCGCTTCTAGTCTTCATGAGCTGTTAAGTCTATTAACAGGATCTCATTCCAAGACAAGGCTCTTGCATAAATTTTAATTCGTATTAGTTTCCCTACGGATAACAGGTCTCGAATTTGTTGCGCGTGCATTATTGAACTGCAGTGTTTATCTGCATAATTTTGTTCCCCCAGTTTCCGCTATGTCATGATTTCTGTATCGTGCCTTGTAATATGCATGAGTTATTACAAATTTGAGATACGAAATAAATAATTTTCTATTATTTAATTTAGAGTCTGCAATACACAACGGTGAAATTTCAAAACATTTATTTTAAAATATCTTGGCTTTAAAAAACCTCATCTAAACGTATCGTCGATTAAAAAAGAAAAAACGGAAAGATAATTATATTGTTCCAGTACTTTACTCTAAATACGAATTATTAATTATAAGTCACAAAGAAAGACTTATCTGCATTCAAACAAGGGAATAATTGAGTAATTGATTCACGTTCGTCAAAGAGAAATTCTCATTAACATAAAATTTATTTTCCACCGAATTTCAACGCTAATTTATCGGCATGAAAAACTTCGCTCAATTTTAGATTTGAACCTGCTTGTGAAAACAAGGCTACATCTAGAATAATGTTTCAATAGGCTCAATAGTTATACAGTACAGTAATATCTAACTCGAGCCGCCAGAAATTATAAAATTTAGAAAAATTACCACATCGACATGAACAAAAATGAAATGAATTTGAAATTAGCAATAATATTCATGCATCATAACTTTGTTGGCAAAGAGGAAATTTAGTATTCAGTTTAAAAGGCTGTTGGGTTGTTGTAAGTGTAATCAGAGTAGCCAACTAGCACTAATTAACCAAATAAAGTTCTCAACAATGAACGAAGTTAGTGCAATGCTTAGTACACTTTCAGAACGACTTGAAAAAAATTCTTATACCAACAATTATTTCTTTGCTTTGTAATTCAGACTGCATATAAATTAAATATGGCTAAATAATTCGTCGATAAAAATGATGAGGAAGAATTTTATTGAGGAGCAGCGTTACATACAGGAATATATTCTATGTAAGTTGAGACTTCGGAGAAGGCAACGTGTTGAGTACTCTGAGAACACAATAATTGTGTTCGTGGCTGCAGCATGAAGCAGGGACCGCGTATTCAGAGGTTATTCCTTCAATTCACACATCCTAAAAGCTTGTTTCCTAGTTGTGTCAGGTATTATATTTTAATTGTATGTATTACTATGGTATGTGATAGTATGCATTGTAATTCTATGTATTGTGTGTTGTATCTCTTTTGTATATCAGGCGTTACATTGATCAGGTATCATTGTTTTCCTAAGAACAAGCTCAGCAAACATGTGTATGCCTGTTTAGTAAAATGATTTAATTATATATTCTGAAATAAAGGTCCCCGCTTACACATCAGGGTTCATTTTCAAGAGCATATTAGGAAGAAAAGATGTTTCTCGGTTATCTCACTGTCGAGGCCTTGCTGTCGTTATGTCGAAATGCAGGACCCAGTCGCTTTAGCAGACCACTTCCCGGAACGTAGGCCAATAGATTCCCATCTCTTTCATTCCCTGCACAGCAGCTTCCCTATGAAATCCTTAGCAAAGGAGGGAAACCGGTGGCAGCAACTCATAAACTTCTCTCTTCCAGCCCACCCAGTTTTTAAGGTCAGGGTATTGTGCAGCAGACGAGACGTTGGCAAAAAGTTTAAGATACAGATGGGGATTACTTGGAAGACTAACGGTATGTCAGAGATGCAGCGTAACATTTCATTTTAGATGACCGAGAACTGCAAAGGGCTTTTTAGCTGTCGTATAATTTCGACAGCATCAACTGTTGTGGCCTTAAAACATTCAACACTTATTTTCAGCATCATTTTAAAATGATTCATTCAAGCATTAATTTCATATTATACAAGCACATTCTTTCAAATATTTGAATAGCACTTGGTTTTATTGAAATGCTGCTCCATCATTGTTTGCTGAATAAATAAGCTACACCGATGAAAACAATGAAAAAGTATAGCTATGATTTATCATTTTCGTTCACGCTCTCAAGCAGCTGGCATTTGAACATTACAACTCTCTTGTGCAATGGCAGCTGACATTCGGAACTAGAGAATGCCAGACACATTTCTATCAAACATGAAGACATGTAATTAACGTGTGCTATTTTTTAAACAATGAATAAAAACAAATTACAACGCTTAACAAAGTGGATCCAAATTTCTAAAAAAAATAATCATTATCCCTATTGTACAGTCTCTCATGGATGAGTATATTCTGCATTAGACATTGTGTACGAAATTCGAAAATAATCCATTGAACTTAAACACATTGATTGATTAATTCAGACTCATTGATTTGCTCAAAAAACGAGCAAATAAGGCTGTAGTAAGGGCCGAGATAATATAATATAATATAATATAGTATAATATAATATAATACAATATAATATAATATAATATAATATAATATAATATAATATAATATAATATAATATAGTATAATATAATATAATATAATATAATATAATATAATATAATATAATATAATATAATATAATATAATATAATATAATATAATACAATATAATATAATATAATATAATATAATATAATATAATAATATATATCATATAATACCACTGAGAGATGAACAAAAAGAGCTCGTCCCCCTTGAAAGCAAACTAATTTGTCTGCTGCTGGATTATCATGTCTCTGGAACCTCCATTGAATTCAAGCGTGGGCTTCACAAACCCAGGAATCTATTTTAAGAAATTCACTCATTGATCGTGCCATCTTCAAATGTTTCTTTCATTGAAAGAGTATAATTAGTCCACCCGTGTAGGCGAC
>VCRD01000985.1:0-50723 GCA_006783055.1 Trinorchestia longiramus | reverse complement strand
TAACAAGCACTGTACCAGTAGATTGAAAAGTGGGTTTTACAGCCAACTGAATGCCGTGGAAGCCCTACAAATACCTAAGGTGCATGTATGTGAATTGAAAAACGTGTTCTATCTTTCGCTTTAACCTTCACAATAATTTGGAACTGAGCATACAATCTTGCATTAAATACGACGATTGGCGTAGGTTAAACTATTTAATCCTGAAAATGGCTATGGTGAAAAATTGTTCTGCAGTTCGTGCCAAAACCAAGACACCATCTCACAGAGATGTCTCGGGGCTATTAACGGAACGAGGAAAGATTTCCATGGTCTTCATAGCTCAATGAAGAAAGCTACTGCCCAGTAAACTTGAGCTCTCAGTGCACTCAAAAAAAGCGCACATTGATCTTAATATGTCCCCATTTTCCCTGAACAAAGGTTCTCAAGAGAAAGTTACAAAAAAAGCAACTCATAGCTAAAATTCATAACTTCTGATAATCAAGGCGAACAACACGAAAACTTAAGATATTTTCGGATGCATGAATGTTTGATATCCGAGCCAAATTCACTAATATAAATTGCATACAATGTGTTCGTGCACAATATCTACGAAAATATCATAGACATCTCATGTTTACATGAAAAAAACACATATCTGAACCACAATGCGGTGGTAGCGTGGCAATGCCCTTAATAAACGTTTTTTTAAACAAGCAGTAGTTTAATTTTATCTGAATGTGATTCAAAATCAATATTAGACTTTTTAATTAAATCATAATTACGAGTGCGGCCGAATCAAGCGGAAAACATTTCAGACATTAATATTGAATCTCTTCGAATAGCACAGAGCTTTCTTCTCTCTCTATCCATCGCACTCGACTCAATCGCGTCAAAGAAAGCTACCGAAGTCCATGAATGATTAAAATACGTCTGGTGTCTTAAGTATTACTTTTGAACGGAATATAATTCAACAATCAACCAATTATTTAACTGAATTTTATACCCAAAAATATCGGAAAATAATCAGTGTCCTTGTAGCGATGTGTAACTTGCAGAAAAAATCTAGAGGCACAAAAGAAAGCAAATAGATAGTGAAGTTTTATTTAATGAGATCCAGTACGTTATAATTTCAAAGAACTTACTATGTGTCATGCACCAAATATATTGTATTTTTTCAACATTTTGAAATATAATTCCCACCCTCTACGTCCCATGCAATGGAAGGAAGAAATATACTTGAATCGTAATTGAACTTGTGCATATATATATATATATATATATATATATATATATATATATATATATATGCATATGTGTCTTTGATGTTATGCACTGAGGGAAAAATACATAAAAATTTGTCTTTTTTAATTAATTTCGGTATTGCGCATAACAAAGACATGGGATTACTATAAAATAGGTGACCTTATTTCGTTATTAGCGTTCTTCTCCTTTAATATAAAAACTTCTTCAGAAGAACTGCGTCGCCTGCTGAATGAAAAAAAGAGAAGACACAAAAAATGTTTATCTCAACAGCAAGATGCAGTGCAAGAAGAAAGAACATATTTTTTGACAGGTGTGGGGCTATTAGTTGGCCAATGACACTGCTCATTTTCTGTCTGACTTTTCATGAATAATTATTCTTGTTAGTAGGTAGGTTTTCGAGGGTCAGGTGCTTCATGAGGTCTACTGACTATGTTCACGTAACTGACCATTATACACAGACAGACGAATGAAACCATTCAACAATACACAGGTAGACACACGAGTATTCCAACGTAGCAATTACTTCCAATCAGTCTGATACAAACGAGAATCATCAATCGTTAACTGTGACAAGAGACCATAACTAAAACTTGACGCTGTGTGTCTGCTGACACATCCCTTAACTCAACCCAGTTTTAAGCTAACAACATTGCAGTCGTATGACCAAGTCCACGTTTCCCAAAACAAAACTAAAGTTGACGCTAAACTCTTTTAAGACAGCAACGCAGTTCACACGGAATTGCACGAGACGCAAAATGAGTCCACACGAATTGGAACGAATGCTGCTCCACGCTTTTGAGGCTTCAATTTCATTCTTTTTTAATATAAAACTTTGAAAATGTATTTCATAAAATAAAAAAAATAAATGAAGACAATATAAAATTTAAATAAAATACGATGAACACTGAGACGTACTGCAGAAACTTCTTGGACGCACGCCCACGTTTATTTTTGCGACAGATGGGTAGAAAATGCTATAATTAAATTAATGTTGAGTTAGCATTAACGTTTCACGTGCTAGATGAATTCAAATATTGTACAGAAAGAAGAGTTCATAGCTTCGTTATCGCAACCAATAGATAGCCAACATATATGAAAACAAGTTTGCATGAATTCTTTCAGCCGCCTGAATGAAGCCCCGCCTGAACGAATAACATTCTGACGTACGGCGTAGAGGCCTTGAAAACTACAGCAAGTTTTAATTGTCTGTTTCATTCAGATATTTTCTACCTTTCTCTTCTTGAAATAAAATTATCTTCAACTGACACTGGAATATATAAATTTGTTCAACAAAATCGACGCTCAGGTCGCAGATTTGAGAGGATTGCTGAGATTAGTGAATTCATTACCAACGAGGGAATACTCAGGGTTATTTCAACTGAATTTAATGCGTTACCAAATCTATCCTTCCTATGGAACGATACATTTATCCGATCATTAATCCTTCCACTACAACAAAAAACGAAAAAAGCTTAATGAAATTATTTAACTACATATTATGCTGGTATCGCATCGAAACTTTCACTCAAATCAAATCGAAATGACATTTTTCATTTTTACAACCGAGACTTCGTTGTTTGACTTAAGTTAAGATTATATATTTATATGCACAAGTAACTTTGCATCAATTACGGAAATAAAATCAAATGATCATATTAGAGCATTCATTTAACAACAGCTTGCATGCGTTAATCAATATCTGCCAGGCAAGTAAGAACTTAAAACTTTGATTAAACTTCTTTAGATTACAGTTTTGTTCACGAACTCCAATTTTCATATTTCGCAAACTTTGTAGAGAACTTCCGGGAAGTTTTTCGACTAAGTTTGATCAGTCAATAGTGTCATCATCTCGAACATTGATGTCAGCAATTTGGTCATCGGTCTCACAATGGTGAAACTAATAAACTCTTACATATATAAGTAAAAACTATTACCTCCTTTTACGAGAAAACATAGCATCTATCTATTCTTGAACCCACGAAAGCTTGTGGTGCAGTTTACGCGAAGATAATATTAACATAAAAAGTATGTCATTTTTTGGGCTGGAATCTAGAATAATGTATTGTTTCTAACCACATAGAGAAGCTAGTTGAGCTGCGTAAAGGAGTTAGTTGAGTGTAATCATGTGAAATTGCTAATCCTGCCAACCGGGAATTCTGTTTTGGTACTTTCAATGTTTTCTTTTTTATATATTGTTTTCATTAATTAATATTAAGATATGAACAATAGAGCGTCGTCGGTCACTTGATTCAAAAAGTGGATTATGCAGTCGCTAAATGGTAGTTGTCATTGCTGAGATGAATTAGAGATTAGACTGAAAAGTACAGTAAAGGATAGAGTCAGGGTGAAAATTTGAACTCGACTACTCTGGGTGAAGTGAGGCAAATAACAGTATGAAGTTCCGATGGTAGACAAAATTAGAAAAGCTAGACATTAAACATTGAGGTTAGCCAAGTATTCCACAATGCGATTTTTATTGGTATTATCATTACGACCAACAATATTACCATCAATACTATGACTATTATACTGATAATGGTATGGTCAGAATAAATACCAACGTTTACTTCTTACGAGGTAAGCCTGAAATTATACTGAACATAATGCTTTTAAACCCAGCATGAATACCTTACGCTAAAGCTACTAAATAAATTTTTTTTAAACTGCCAGCCCAACACAGCAATTGACACATTGCGCAAGTCAATTCAAACATTGCGCAAGTCAATTCAAACATTGTGCAAGTCAATTCAAACTAACTGCAATTGTAGCAAATTGAAAACGAACAATTTTATGCCTGCTTCAGAAAGTCCTTAAAGAAGTGCAATAAATTTTTGGGCCGGCGAAAGGGACACAGCTATGGTAGTTGTAAAGGCTAGTGTCTGCTTTTAGGAAACTTTACTGCAAAAACTTCCAACTGTTGGCTTTGTTTATATATCATTAACATAGGACTAGAGGCTCTTCTGTAGCAGTACCTGCGTGAGCACATTAGGGACAAGAGTTAAAATCTGTCAAGGGAAAATAACATTAATTGAGCAGCAAGATCATACTTCCTCGAGAGTATAGATTGTATACATACATTTCAGTAAAAGTACAGGGTGGCAGCAAATTAATAAATAATACTATTTCTTAGGAGAGTTTAACCGAAAGTGAAATAAACCTAATCTGTAATCAGTTTCAGCCATCACCGTTCCCGAGGTTTTGAAATGATAGAAGTTTTGATTTTAACTCGTACCAGATGACTACAATAAAAATCAAGTCCACCTCGACCACGTAGGGCATTCCATTGCATTACATAAAATATTGAACTATATTTATGGCATCACATGTTCATCATCAAGCCAAACGAAAATAGCTCACATAAGAAATGCCTTCGCTTCAACTTTGCGACAAGGTGTCAACGAGCATTAAAATACACAGAAAATATTAGAAATGCACCAAGTCTAAGCGATAAAATCCATACATGTCTTTTTACAAAAAATCCTTCGTAGTACGATCCACTGTCATTTTCAAATTATAGAGTTAGTAAACACATTTTAACGGCCAGTTTTTGTCCCATTAAACCCAATTATTATTTTCAAATCACGGATTAGTGTACAGAACTTAGTCCAACCAAAGGACGGGATATTTAATTCTATAATCTTATCCTGTGAGTTGTTCAAATGTCTTGAGATGGAACTGACGAGAAAGTAAATCAGAAGAGAGCTTGAAAGACATCGGACGTAAAAATATCTTATTTTTAAAACGGATCGCTTCTCTCGTGTTGACTAAATAAGTTATGGACTGAGTTCAGCAATGAGAAGGGCTTGATGTTCAGAAGCTTTGCATTTTTTATGTGGATTTTGCCTCTGCGCTAGTTCTATTAGAAATTTCCTTTAGATCCTTGATTAGCGGCTCATGTTGACGGTATCTGTTCCCCGACCTTAGTCCAGGATACTCAATAAGCCATAGAGAACTGTATTTCTTTTTGTTCTTGCTCATACAGAGTGCAGATCAAAATTGAGATATTCAATTGAAAACAGATCTGTTCAGCTGGATAATACACGCCAGTTATCAATTCGGACGAAATTATCAGGTCGAAATGATTTTATTTTTTATTAAAATCAGTTTTTATTAGTTTGAACTAACTTTAAGGTAATACATGTCCATTGTGAAAATGTTTTGATCTTTAATGATTTCAAACGGTCATCAGAACTAGATTTTGTAAGTGTATGAATGCTTATTCCCGCCTTTCTTCTCTAGACACATTGTTTCTTCAGACCAGATCTTTAGCATAATGTAATATTTTCTGAATATTTAGAATACCCTTCAAATGACTAACAGGGTTCGTAGGAGGTTGAGAGTGATACTGTCTCGAAGAAATTTTGCATGACTGTTTCAGGTTCTGTTTAGAAAGCTAACTAAAAACCTTACCAACAATCGAGAACTATGATAACGATAAAAACGATAGACTTATACAGAACTTAACTATTACAGTTGAAAACAATGTTTTTTACGTGATACCTGGCTCTGCCGTTGTTGTGACAGGTCGGGCGTGTTTGCACATATAAATACCCAATATACCCAGTACCCTTGCCATGTACAAGAGGAACTGAGTGACCAATAGAAGATAGGTTGGAATCTTATGTTTCTTTCATGGGAGAATGCTAACGACGTCAGTCTATGATAACATGCTGAGGCAACATAGTGCTCTTTTAAGACACCCTATTCTAAGTAAAGCAGGTATAGTAGTTCGGTTTTTATTAGTTCCTATGACTACTATATTTTTAGATAGAACGACCAACATCCACCAGAGTGCTGTCACTTCTCTTCCTCTTTATATGCTTTCAAAGTGAGGTGATCTTATTCGTCTTTGTGCTGCTTCTGAATCCGATCTGCCCCGATCTTTCAGTGAAATAATAATGCTAATATCGATCGGCCTACATTCGTACTATACATCAGTTATTACATTCTCGATTTCACAGTCAATTGGTCAGAATAGCAGCTGACTATACAAGGGAAGAAATAGTTATTTTTTCTTGAATGGCAGCTCAGTAATTTCATCGGTTGCTCGTTGAACACAAAGCTCGTGAAAATGAACCATCAAAACTTTTCATTCTACTTGTAAAATAATCATTTGAGAATATTTTTTGTATAACAAGTCAATATTACTGTGTTGATATTTTGATACGATTGATTGTTATCCATTATTAATTTATCATAATTATCTTTTTATCTGAGGCTTTGGAAAACATAAAAACCAGTGGAAAGTAGCAGCACAGTTTGGAAAATAGAGTAACCGTTACAGTGGATCCAGGCCTTGAAAGTAAAACCCGCTTTGTCTCGCTGCACAGCTGTTCCCAATCATAATTCTTCATTGGAATCTTTCGATGCAAAAATCGATAGAAGTGGAGAACCAATCTATACGAGTACGTGCAGACACATGTTACGAATTGAAACACGTTCAGTGCTTGGAATCAGAATTTCGTAGTCACATCTTTTCTCGATATTTAGCGATAGTTCTTTTCACTTGACACACTTTCACTAATATCAAAGAGATAACTTATCAAACCCGAAGTCGGAAAATACTTCATGAATATAAAAGAATAAATAAAGCACAACATCCATAATATTGGTCAAGTTATTAAATAGTCTGGACCTGTTTAGCCCCAATCTTAAATCATTTGTACGTAGCTCGTATTGATAAGATACAAAATTATAAAATCCTGGAACTGAAATGCAAGGTTCATGTGGTACACCTGTTGTATCAGCTCTAAAACAGCACCAACAGTCATGTCAGTGTAGTGCCAGCCATGTCAGTGTAGTGGCAGCCATGTCAGTGTAGTGGCAGCCATGTCAGTGTAGTGAGAGCCATGTCAGTGTAGTGGCAGCCATGTCAGTGTAGTGGCAGCCATGTCAGTGTAGTGAGAGCCATGTCAGTGTAGTGGCAGCCATGTCAGTGTAGTGGCAGCCATGTCAGTGTAGTGAGAGCCATGTCAGTGTAGTGGCAGCCATGTCAGTGTAGTGGCAGTCATATCAGTGTAGTGACAGTCATGCCAGTGCAGTGGCAGCCATCTCAGTATAGTAACAGTCATATCAGTGTAGTGGCAGCCATGTCAGTATAGTGGCAACCGTGTCTGTGTTGTTACAGACATATCAGCGTAGTGGCAGCCATGTCAGTGTAGTGGCAACCGTGTCTGTGTTGTTACAGACATGTCAGTGAAGTGGCAGTCATGTCAGTGTAGTGACACTCATGTCAGTGTAGCAGCAGCCATGTCAGTGTTGTGGCAGCCATGTCTGTGTTGTGCCAGCCATGTGTGTGTAGTTACAGCCATGTGTATGTAGTGACAGCCATGTCTGTGCAGTGGCAGACATGTCAGTGTAGTGACAGCCATGTTAGTGTAGTGACAGCCATATCTGTGCAGTGGCCGGCATGTCTGGGAAGTAACCGCCATGTCTGTGTACTGACAGCCATGTCTGGAAGTGGCAGCCATGTCTGGGAAATGGCAGCCATATCTGTGTACTGAGTCATGTCTTGGAACTGTCAGCCATGTCTGTGTACTGACAGTCATGTCTGGGAAGTGTCAGCCATGTCTGTGTAGTGACATCCATGTCTGTGCAGTAGCAACCATGTCTGGGAAGTATCAGCCATGTCTGGGAAGTGTCAGCCATGTCTGGGAAGTGTCAGCCATGTCTGGGAAGTGTCAGCCATGTCTGTGTAGTGACAGCCATGTCTGTGTAGTGTCAGCCATGTCTGTGTAGTGTCAGCCATGTCTGTGTAGTGTCAGCCATGTCTGTGTAGTGTCAGCCATGTCAGTGTAGTGTCAGTCATGTCAGTATAGCGGCAGTTAAACATCCCCTGCAGAATACTGAACTGGAGCACCAGAGAGGAGGGCGTGCAGGCTGTCTTTCATCACATCAGAAACTTGCAAATTTAAGCGTCGCCAAGTTAGTCAAGGACATCACTAGAGGACTAGTCAAACCCAACTTCATTGTACGAACTCATCTTCGCATAGCAGCTGCTACATCGTCTGGAGCACAATAAGCAACGTGTCCATGAATAAAGTATAAACATTTATTCATGTCTAAAGCATAGACAAACATATATAAATATGTATATGTATATATATTATATATATGTATATGTATAGTAAATAGATTTGTGAACACCATGTATATATACATCAAACATGGATTTTACGAATGCCCTCATCCGTACAGTTTTGCTGTTTAAATGCAGTATTTTTATTTAATTTTGATCCTTTGAATGTTACAATTTTTCTCGACATGTACTGAGATGGAAACAAGTGAATTGCTTGAAGCTAGACTGGTAACACTCTGAGCAATAATTATTTCTTCTGGCTAAACAAAGTATGTAATACAATACTATTTAGAGCAGTTATATCAGTTTCCACACTGAATTAGCCATAAAAGAAAATTTAGATACCCCATGTTAGTAGTTACGTGGAAAAATCCATTGCTCATCAAGCAAACCATTTGATAACTTGACTGTTTCTGAACGTCACCTTTGAAAATTCTCTCCCGTTTGACCCCGCAAGAGGCATCGATGTTAAAAATGTTCTTCATGAAATACCTGTCCTCTTCCTTAAACATGCAACGGCCTTCAGAAGGATACATTCTTAACACTTTGGCCGCGATGTGCGCCATATATGTACACATACTGTGTTATTCGTACGGACTAATTTTCGAATCGCAGTCAAAGTCTTAAACAAGAATATCGGATGACTCAAGTACCACACAGACTGCTGCACACAAAGTCTCTGTGGGGCGCGAGACTCGGAGTGCAAGCTCTGTCCATTAATTATCCTCTCAAGTCATCGTCAAGTTAGCCTTGAGGAACTCGCCAACCAGGTCTTCGCTTGCTTGCTACAATCAATTTTGGTCTAAAAAGATTCCTCGGCTTTTCCTTCTTCCCGCTCAAGTAACAAAGAAAAACTTTGCCAAGTGTAAGGTTGAGCTTTTGTTCTATCACTAAAGCATTCTTCAGGAAAAATAAATCTTTAGAAGAGGAATAAATTAATTTACCCACTTTAAAGAAATCTGAATGAAATTAGCACAGAATTTGAACTGGAAGGCAGCAATAACCACTAGTAGACTTTTTTCGAATAATATTATTTTTCCATCATTTAATGGGTTACACAGTTAAATGAAATGAAAAGAATTCCCATATCTTTTTTAAGAAATGTTACAGTACAATCCACGTAATACCAAATTTGACTGATGAAGAAATCAGTTACAACGATTTTGAAACTGAGACGTGGAACCTTGCAGTCCAATTGCAAAATATAAATAAAAACTGTTCAAGTCCTATTGTCACTATCAGGTAATTAAAATGCTTGATAAATACCTTTACTGAGTTCACCGGTGTGTGATGACGTCGTCAATGAGGCCAGTCACGTCTGTAAAAAATAAATAATATTTACGCAACATCATTTTATGAATTATATATAAAATGAATAAAATTCTAGTTGTTAGGGGACATAGCACAGACAATGGAGAGCAAAGAAAATTCAACTACATTTTAAAAGTAAATGCAGATCAACAATTTCAGTTTAATTAACTCATGCGTTTAAACTGTGAGAACATTTTAATGATTGGTATGCAACAACCATACTGCAGCTGCTGTTAATTAAGTAAACATTGCAATAGTTTGGTGCCTACAATAACAAGACCAACACACTCATATACTGTCAAGCCTTGGACTTCAGACGCAGTGGAAAGCCTGTTTGTTTATTCAGGTAATGCGCTTCACTATTATTCTTTCGCGCGCATTCGCTTCCTTTGGACACAAACAGTCAAAAACTAAACCTCGATATTGCAATGCGTCACTACTTCATATGTTAGGAACGATAATAAATAGTAAAGCAGAGATATCGGGCTTTAGAGACTCAAATCAATAATTAGATTCACAAAACATTGGGAGCATTTCGAAACGAAAAATTTTTAACATTACTAAATCTCTCAATGACATGCTGTAGGAGATCTTGTTTTGCTCAAAGTTATGAGCCACTACGGCTCATAACTCAATAGATGACTCAAGTCACTCAAGATGAAAACAGTTCCATTTAACCAGAACATGAACACATGAACGTTTTTGGGCCAGTAAATAATGCTAATGCTATACTGAAGAGACACAATTTCACTGAATGAACTCATAGTGCATGATATCCTCTGCAAACAGAACTACTTTATTCAAATTTTTATTCTTATGCATTTCAACCCCAAAGTACATCACTAAACTTGTGCATGTAAATTGAAATCACATTTTTGCAGTGTCTTTATTCCCTAATAAGCCCTCACTATTTTTGAATCCTTTTTTGTTATCAAAATGATATTTATTACTCTCTAACTCTGTAACATTGCAACAATATGTAAAGAAATACAGATGTTACCAAGTCTACTAAAAAAAGTTATGTATAGGGGATGCAGAATACATTAACCTCAATTAATGGAATAGGAAAAGTGCTGGTACGCTCAAATCGAGTAAATATGATAGCTGTGTACTCAAGTATTATTGATTTTCCTTAACACGCTTAGCGTAGTATGCTAGAAACTACTCAGGCTTTAATAAAAATTAAAAAGAAAATGTATCACAGAATCAATGTAAATGGAGAAGCAGAAGAAGGAACTCTGCATTTACTTAGTCGAACTGAATTAAAATATTCAAAAATACATTCTGTACACGCTAAACTTCAGCCCCTGAACATTATGAAGCAGAACTGCTAGAAATAAGTCTCTCACGCACAAAGACTCCCAAAAATTGTTTTCAACAAATGTTGCAAAAATTTCCTACTCTGCTTTTCATTTGGACAACACTTGTGCATCCGATTTTATTACTTGCACAAGCATTGTTCTGATGTAGCAGGAAATTTTTTAAAACTTTTTAGGCTCCAAGTCTTTAACTATACTCGAATGAATGGCTTACAGTTGATATATTTTAATAGATTTGAAATATTTAATGAACCACAATCTATTTGAAATTAGGTCATTCATACTTAGTATCCAGAAAATAAATGCAGAAAAAGTAGGTGATATGAAGTTATTCGAAAGTTTAAAAACCCTCTTTCAAGTTGGAGTTTTCCTTAAACTCTAAAAAAGGGAAAGAGAAACTGTAACTTGAGAGAAGGATCTTACAATTATGAATTATTTTATAATATCAACTTTTTCTGCATTCATTTTTGTGAACGCTCTGCATTAATGAGTTAAAGGGAAAGAAAGAAGGCATGAGATCACCACTTCGGTAAACATTTCTTCACCAGTATTACGAACAAAAGATATCTTACAACTTGAGATGCAATGTGTTCTTGTATACGAGTCGGAGCCATTAAATATTCAATGGACCTCTCACAGTCAGCTCAGAACATAAGCTTGAATTGCTTATACAAAATCCTGTGTAGCGTATCATCAATCATATTTCAACGACTGCTATTGTCCAATATCAACCATTCTCTTCAGGATTGACTGTAAATGTTCGATATAGCTCAGGTCAAGAGCGTATGGTGACAAATCACTCAAATTATCATTTCTGACCTTCATCGTCTTAAAGAAACATGTACTGTATTTTGTCTTCGCTGAATGAGTAGGCGAACAAACGGCGGTAAACTGTAGGAACACTTCCAGTCAAGACACAACGCTAGATTAGAGATGCGATACACTGCAGATGTGTTCCTGATTCAATCATGAAATTGAACACGACCTACAGTTTTGTATTTATTAGTTCCAGCTTATTTGATGAGCTCTTTCCATATATGCTGACGCCTCATAAGTTTTCACGGCCAATATCTTGAGCAGGATCATCTTTTTCTTCAGTCGTCGAAACCACCAAACGCCGTTCCTTTTTTTTGTGAATAATAAACACCAAACATAATAATGTTTTTCAGCTAGAATTTTAATGAAATCGTTTTTGTCGTGGTGCTAATCTGTTCTCTTAGATTTGCTGGTGGCACTTTTTTCAGCAGTTTGGGTTAAGCTGATTTTGATATTTGGTGAGGCTAAGTGAGAAAAAATTTTCTCATTTCGCTAGGCTTCTTGTCGCGCTGTATGTAGGTCCCACGGCATTATAAACTTTGAAACCCTTCAACGTTTCCTCGACCTACTTTATTTTCGAGTTATGGCTTGAAGAAAGGTTTCCATAGCGGTGTCTTCAATTAAAGCTGTCTTTTTAATCGCATTTATCCTTTTGACATAATCCATTATCTCATATTAACACAAAACCTACCAACCACATATAAAAGCAGACAGTTCGCTTACGATTTCGTTACTGATTTTGCTTGTAATTATTGGGAAATTTGGTTGAAATCATTGAAGATAGAGGAAATCACTTTTTCAAAAAACCACGTACCTTTTTTTACCCCACCCCAACAAATTTTTTTAGAAACTAAAATATCCAGTTTTGGGGGGAAAGACGGGATTTTTTTATTTTTTACTTTTCGTGTATTATTTTAAAGTTGATCAGTTTTTGATTTAACCTATGCATGGATTATTTATTCCATGTTTGAAGTAGTTACCAGTGCACTTTAAGGATTCAGTACATAAAGCTGGTATCAAAATTTTAAAGGAATGACCTATAATTTAACCACAAAAAACTCCATACCTATTTTATTAGCAAGCGTGACACTAAAATATGCAGATTAGATGCATACATGCACTGGTATTAGTTTATAAATTTTGAAGAGATGTAAAAATATTTGTTACAATAGACTATAAACAGTAAGTGGTCAACATTATAAACACGAAATACCCTGAGTGGAGAAAATAAAAATGCAATTAAAGGGTTTCATGGTTTCCAAATGTATGTTTTGAGGTAAAAAAACTGTGCCTGAATTATCAAAGCAATTAGATAATTATTCGAACAATATTCGCCTATTCAAATTTACTAGTATGTCTACAGAAGCCTCCAGCCTATTAAATATATTACATGTTTGTTCGAATAACCTAAGCTGTTTAAATAATTGCCTAATTACTTTACTAATTCCGACACAGTTTTTCTTTCTCAAAACAAACATCTGGAAATCCCAGGACCCTTTAAATTTATGAACAAATAAGGACCACATAAGAAATGAGGGAAATGAATTGAACTGAAACAAGAAAAGCGACCAAAGAAAAAGTTGGCTGCAGTTTTCTGCACACTCATTTCTGAACTTCATGCATGTGCATAAAATTCCAGTTCAATTAACAACTTTTTTCAACATTTAGGTTTGTGTGGAGTCATGTGCAAATAAACTGCGGACGCAGCCTCTGTGTTCCTATGGTAACAGTATCTGATGCGCAGTATTTTTTACAATTCACTGACTAGCGCACCAAAACATTCAGCTGAAATTCGCTTTCGTTGGCCAAGTCCTCAGAGGCTGACCTCGAACTGCTCCCACTACAACAGCTACCAAAATATCGACGCGGTGTAGGCATTTTGTGGCTGGGACGACCACCTAGTCTCAAATATGTCCATGATCGACCGTGAGCGTCTATAAATGCAGGTAAAAAGCGTAGAGTTTTAGGAACAAATTGTGAAGACCATCTGTTTTCTGAATATGAGTTGCCGAAAGAAAACCACGAAAGTGATACGTTTTTGGAGATCTGCATAACTGAGGCAACTGACAATTTTTGGGTAATATTAAGTTGTTGTTAATTGCTAAGGAACATAAAATTTATAATTTGTATTAACCTTTTCCAACGCATTTGGGTACATTGACTCGCACCAGGCTCTATATTTAGATTTACCACGATGCATGAAATCAAAGGTACAAGAAAACAATTGACTTCCTCCAGGAGTTATCCCTCTTTTATCCTTAATTTCCTTATTCGATTGGCCTGTAGAGTATAAAAAGTTTGAGCTTTAAGATACACAATTTCATTAACAGCCTGCAGAGAATTTCGATCATATTGCAACTCAGAGAGTCAAACAACAGTTTGAGACGAACTTCTTGCAGATGTCTGTAGTAGTTTGAGAGCAGTTCTGTATTGAAGCTTCGAGCGCATTGATGCATTGCGAGGAAAAATGTTCCTGGCCGATTATCAAGTTCAAGTGCATCTCAACATAGTCGTTATTATTCTGGCAATTTAGAATCCAGTTACAATCAGATAAAAGTTTTCGGCGTGCGTTTTCCTTTGGGGCTTCGAATGATTAGAGCGACAGAAACCCATGCGAAATGATTGAGATATGGGAGAATCAATCGAGAATTTTTTGATGCCGACTCTGATTTCAACCTTAAATATTTCTAGGAACGACATAAGTTTGACCAGAATATTCGTGGAATTTCATTTACACAGTTTGTGAATTACGGGTTGGTTCGAGGAATTTTGTAAAAATATTAATAATAATGGTAATAGTCTCTCATTTCGTATTTAGCTTGTGATTTACATCCTTGATAATCCGTGCTTAGGTATTAGAATACTGCAATACGATTATTAATTAAAGCTCACAGAGTAATGTGAAAACACTGCGCGAGCAGGAGAGCAGGATCGTGATAAAGCTGGTTGACGAGCTTCGTAGATCACTCACCATAAACCTTTTATTCTCGCATGAGTTCTTGCAAGTGTTACGTTGTATCCAACTGTAGTACACTGAGTGCAACGCACGCTGTCCTTCCCGCAAAGTAGCAGAGGAGCAAAATGAGGTAAACTCGTCGCAACAACGACCGACATCAGGTCATACAGAATGTCCAGTGTTACCATTTTCCTTACTAAAGATCTCGATTGTCTACATTTTCTCGTTCTTCTTGCAATCCTTCTCTCCTTTCCCAAATTAACACAAGCAGTTATGTGTCGGCACGCTTCAGCTTTATGTCGACAACCAACACCAGTTTACTGCATCTGTAACTATAGTTATGTAGTTCGCTGCAGGTTAAAAGAAACGCCTATTTAGACCCCATAAAGAAAACGGAAAAAACGTTATAAAGACAAAACAAATAAGTCATAAAGTAAAAAAAGAAATATCACAAAGAAAAAACACACAACTAGAACGATTATTTTCATTTTTTCATCTTATCCAGTTTATACGACAGTTATTAAGTCCAAACCTACAAAAGTTTTCGACAGCATTTATAACGAAATAGCATTGGTTACCAGCATTGTTTATCCCTCCGTTTTTTGTTATTTTTAGTACTTCGTAACTCCAAGCTAACAACCTCATAAAACATGGAGGCTTCACACGTTTCTTCATGTTTCTTTTCAAGCTTACGTTCATGAGAATACAGTCGTCAAGAAAATCCATATCCTGCATACAAAGCAAAAGGAGCTGCTTGCGCCATAAAAGCGTTGAGCGTCAAAGATCCATACGAGTCAAGTCAAAGGAAATTCAAAGTTTGCACTGTTCTCTACATAAAGAACGTGAAATGTTCTACCTACCCGCGTTTTAAATTCGTGTAACTTCCCTCTTAAAATTTCTCTAATGTTTTCAGCATTTATCTAAAGATATGATAAGAGTCGCCGTTATTCATAAATATATTTTGTCTCTGCACTACTAAATTAGGTTTGGGAAATTTATTTAAACAAGCCGTTACCAAGGAGGTGAAATAAAGTGTTTATCTTAGACTAGGTATTGATTTTTCAATGGAACGGGTAAACATATCCTGTGAGCATTGTATTGTGGATGCTAAAATCGACGGATTACTATAAAATATTTTATTTTTTAGTGTTATTGGTCTTATTTTACTTTAATACGGGACAACTTCGGAAAGGTGACGTCGACTGGCAAATGAAAAAAAAATCCAGTGAAAAGCACGTGAGTTTTCTCACGTGCTTTACAAGTCTCAGGCAAAAAACTTTTGCCCGGAACAATGAGTGAAGTTCAAGCCGCTTTCTCCATGAAGCGAAGTGTTCAGGAAAACATTTTTAAAACTTATTAATTAAAGTAATTCAAAGAAAGTTTGAATCAAGGAACAATTAGATTAAAATTATTTGTACTGCTTCAAAATGTAAAAATTAAGTTGGGTTAGGAGCTTAAGAAAGCTGTCAAGCCAATTTGTCTGGTAAGAACTTGGTAAGGAAAAAACGTGTGCAAAAATAATAGAAAGTTCTTGTTACCAAAAACTGTTAGAGCATTAATGTAGTATTGGTTATGTGCATTCTTAATTGAAACTGATATTCTGTAAACTTTTTTCAAATATGGACGATTTATGCCTGATGTCTATCAAAGAAAATCAAACCTTTACTTGAAACATCAGAAATCTATCACTTATCTACGTTTGATTCTAATCACTAAAATTAATTAATAATTTTGTGACAATATTCGCTGGTTGGAGACATAAAACGTTTTAAATAATTTCAATAATTTTCTGTTTTGTTATTTAGCCACAAATTGTAACTTGAACTTGAAAAAATCCTCTTTGTCTCTAATATGACTTTGTGTAATAATTAGTTTCTAAAATCAGCGTTCTCTACAATACATCAGAATCATACGCCTTGTAAACCTATTTCTTTTTCTTCTATTGTACAATAGACTATTTTTATATACCTTGTAAACCTATTTCCACTTCAGAACGTTATTATTTGGACTCGTTTGCTGAGAAACCTCCATTCATCATTCAGCATGACATTCGCTCTACACCATACATTGAATGTCAGTTACAACTAGGAGGCCTTGGTATGAGCTCTAGTTTGTAGTAGTCAACAACTACAAAACAAATCGTAAGAAAAGATTCGGACTTTCTCATTCTTTCATAAAAAAACTACCGTCGTAAAACTCAACCAGTGCTTCACGAACAAATGCTATCACCTACAGTTCCTTCATGTGGTTTCATATGGGATGTGCGTTAGTGTATTTTCTTTCTAACTAGTTTTAAAGCTTTGCATTCAACTTATCATATTCATGACACAATGGAAACAACTTACATACCTTGAATAGTATCTCGCGTTTACATTATTTAAAATACAGAGAATGGCAGCATAACTTCCTTTTATTCAAAGCAAAGCGCTTTGAAGAGAAGAAGTTATGTTGCCGCACCCTATACTATGGTACCTCGACATACGAATGTCCTAACTTACAAATTATTTAACATACGAATGGTCATTTGGTTCAGGTTTCCACCCAACATACGAATGATTTTCTGGTTCAGATTTCCATGAGTGAAAATCTGAACCAAATGACCATTCGTAAGTTAAAAATTTGTAAGTTAGGACATTTGTACGTCGAGATACCACTGTACTTATAATTTAGATAATTTAAGCTAAAGCAGGCGGCATTTCTATTACATTTTCTCGAGAATAATAATATTCACTTTTTAAATACACATTTAGGTTCAATACTCTTATCTCCACTCTTACTCAAATGTCAATGGATCGTAAAAAAGGTAATTCTACTCGTTCTTTTTCAGCAATCAAGAGCCGGAATAAATGCACGCAAATTATATTTTTCATGAATCCCAGTTTTCTGCTCGCACACATTGCAGACATCAAATAAGTTCTCAAAGGAACACAGATTAATGTGTCGATTCATTTCCAGAAGAACTCTTATCTCAGCCGAATAATACTTGCCTGCTTGACATATAAACATTTTGGAGCATCTCTTGTGCAAGTTTCCTCAGGTTCTGGTTCCGCTCACGATATCGTGTGACCGAACTTACAAGAGTATTAAATACCACTAATTGTTACTATTATTGTATTAAAGTATATATATATATATATTGTATTATTTATTATGTAATATGCTATACTACATTATATTATACTATCCTAGACGACACTGTACTATATATTATATTGAAATAATTTAATCAAACCCCCCGGCATAACTGCACCCACCCATCTTCTCTCCCCAACCCACCCCGTTGTATCTTACCCTCTGCTGCAGAGTATTGTGGATTGCTTCTTTGATGCGAAATTCTCGCATTTAATCCTTTTACATCTGACCACACTGATGTCTGCATTTTACTGGCATTCTTAACAGGCAGTCTGTTTACTAAATCTGAATGAAATGCAGTTCGTTTTCCCTCTCCACATGCACCACGCACCGCATTCGATCCAATAGAAAGACTGTATTTGTTTTCTGCGTCGCTTAGATCACTGTACGTTTTCCAGGTGCTATTTCGCATGTGCAATCTGACTATGTACTCGTACAATTTTTAACAGATATCAAACTTACGGTCCTCCAGTCCAATATCAATTTGATTAGCATTTATATAAATTTAATTGGCTCACATACCAATTGCATTCTATTCATTTTTATCATCACCAGTTGGTCTTAATTAGATAAGAGAATACAGGAGGTGTACACTTGTCCGACTTGAAAGATTTATTTGATGATAATTTAATGTAAACAAACGGATGATATAAAATGCATTGCAATGAGCTATCATCGCTTTCAATATCAAAAAGAAGTAGGAGTACCAGCACAGTACCGGCATGGGACTTCGGTATTGAACCAAGAATGGGCCAAACGGCTTGTTCCTATTGTCTTATTCTATTCTATTCACAGTAACTTTTGACGACCTACTACCCATAAAATTTAAACTCAAAGTTAACTACAACAATCAAAATCCCCTTAACACGTGCATGAATCTTCACCCTTTCAAAATTTGTATAGCTTTGTCTCCTATGAATGACTTGGAAATGAATCAAAACTGAATGAGAAATAACGCCAAAAAACTGACTTTTATTGCTTTCGATTATGAAGACTATCTAAAATCACTTCCCATGGTAGAAAACATGGGCAATCTTCGATATTAAGTTAGGTTTGCATTCGTCGTGAGGCTCGTGAGAACATTTGACAATATTTCAAGATAATAGGCTTGAAGTCTTGGACACAGATCATAATTGCATCGACATTGATTGCTTGCGTCACTGGACACAAACTGTTTTGATAATAGCAAATGATTTTGAGCTTTCTAAAGCCAACAGCGTGTGTTGTATTTATCTTGAATATTACATGGAAGCCCCAGTGCTGGGCTGCATTTGTAGCGCCACTGGAATGACTATCACAAGGTTTACTCGGTGGCTTCTAAGGAAAGATCAAAGCCAGACTTTTACTTTGCAATTGCTTAGGAAAGATCGATTCGAAGTTTCTGTACAGTGGTCAGTGTTAGTTTTACCTAGCAAGGCTGTTGGACGATTGATCCCAGATTCCTATGCGATAATTAGAGAAACTTTCCTTGTCTAGACTTCACGCGTATCATCAAAATTCAATTTGCATACTAAGTAGTTGCTTTGATTTACGCTCTTCAGACTTTTTGAAGGTCGTCTGCTCAAAGCACCACGGCCATATTACATTTCAAGTGCTGGGGAAACGATACTCAGGCGCTAATGCTATCCCTTCGGATGGAGGTAAATCGCTCCCTTTGGGCCGATAGAAGCAAATTGCTGCAGCGCTTCTGAAGGCTTCACCTGTAACTGCTGAACCGCACGCTCGATCAGGAACTACTGGTAATGTAACTACTATAAATAGTCGTCAATACTTCCATCAGTACAGCTTGCATGATATAGAATTATTTATGTACATACAGTGGACGTACACTAAACAGTTTTACATGGAAGTGCAGTATTATGACTAAATATATATATAGTAAAGAAACGGAAAAATATTTTAATTATGTGATCCTCTTGCTATGAATATTGAACACAAAAACAAAAATATCCGTTTCAACTATCATCGCGTTTTAACATTAAAAATCCGTTTTCAATGGCTATCATCTTGAATAGAAATTCTGCCAAACTGTTGTGTATAGTAAGTTTCCAACAGAGTTGTACTAGTAATATTTTAGAAGCGAATCGAGTCAAGGCAATGACGCAGGTAACTCTAATAAACTTGTGACCTAAATCGTGCTCAGTAACTTGAGAACTGTATTTGCTATTCAGAATTGAAGTGGTCAGTAATCATTTCCCGATATAATGCTACTATAAAGAAACTACGTGCGTCAGCATTTCTCCGTAAGCGTCTCATCCACTGTTATGATTCATTATCAGTATTGAGAGCCTCTATCCTTGATCGTTCACTGAGGACTGCCGAACTCTTTCCGAGTAATTTGATCGTCATTCGCTTAGAAATAGCAAAGGGCATCTGCCTAGATTATCCTGGTAACGGTCGCAACAGGGCAGTTCAGCACAGCAACGATCGCAGCACGGCATGACTTTGCATCAATTCGTCATGCTGCATCAATAAACTTCTAGCAGTTATATCACAGGAAACTCAGCGCAACCAAAGGATACAAAAAAGGAAAGAAACTCTTCGGAGTTAGAGGAACTTGGCGGTTAGCAGCATACAAGTCTCAAATACGGATCCCGTGTTTCTGGTTGCTTCGGTGAAATTTCATTCAGCATTTAGTTAAGCCTCACATGGAATAATATTATTTCTCTGCGTATATAAAGGCTCGCCAGATTTTTCAGCTTAAAAGCAAAACAACATATTAATGAAAATGATTAGGACCCTTAACTCTTTTTCACACGTTCATCAGACTTGCTAAACCACATGACATTGTCACGTCTACCTTTAGTTTGAAGAAACTCCGGCAGCGAGTACATTCCAGAAGCCAATTTTAAACTACTCATCAAGTTCCTGCCAGTTTACTTCTTCGTTATTCCTTATACTTGCAGTAACCTCCCTGCTGATGCGCCTGAGGCGAGAGATGGTCATCATGGTTGTCGTCCTCTAACGCCCAACTTGCATCTAGGCCAATAGCTTTGACCTGCGCATTTACACGGCCATCGCGATCACCATTGCTCTCACCGCGGACATGATCATGTTTTTATAGCTCAGAATAAAAGTGGAATTAAGCATCAAGTTCGCTTCCCTTAGTACACTATACAACGCCGGTGCTCATCCTGTTGCCATCTCGCCCTAACGAAGCACTGAAAAAAAGAACTTTATGCCAGAATCGAAAATCGGCAAAAGTGTTCGTACCTAATGACACGAGTAGTTTATCTATCTAGCGTTTGATGAAACTCGCACTTCAAAAGAGGCAGTTAGAGTAAAATGTGAACCTGGAACATTGGTTCTACCTATCAGTGCCCAGCGGGACAGTTTAGCGTTTAAAGTTATTCAAATTTCCGCAAATCCCTCTGCAATTAAGTGCTATGAAGTTGTGTGAGTGCTTATATTAGTAGGTAACGGGTAGAATATCTGCATGATTCACGACATAAACTGCGTCACCTGATCACGTTGTGTTTCTCTTACTATGGCAACGTGAGAAAATATTTCGAGTAAAGCTATTGCTTCGATGATGATTTTAATGCGCTCAGTAGACAGCAACTACATGTTTTGTTGCTAAATCCGCCTAAACTATTGAAAATCTTAATCTTTTGGTTGAATAAGTATACGCATTGCAATGTTTTTACTAAGAGGCTAAGGAAACAGAGGTAGCTCAAAAGTTTAAATGTGTTGTTAGCAATTCAAATTGGATCGTATATTCAAAAAGAAGTTATGTCGACGAGAACATTTTGCCAGTAGAGATGACTTAAGCCTCGTTTTTGCACTACAAATACTCTTGCAGACAACACGTACAGCCTCAAAACGTATCATACAATTAACAATATGACTTGCTAGCTTTCACTGAACATTAACCCTACTATATAATATTACGCATTATACAATGCATTAGCAGTAAAGATCGCATGATTTCGCACAAAGTTTCCTTTTGCTTCTTGCTAGACAACGCTGGGACAACGCTTCACATACGTCAAGGATTAGTTGGAACCTTTGCAAACAATGCGTTGGAATATTCTGCATAGCACGCCTGTAGTTGCTTGACCTCAAGCCTAGAGGCTATTACTTGACTTTCCATGCGCAATATGTTGCGTTGCAGCGACAAAATTTTGGTTGATGAAAATGAGCTACATCAGCTGGTAACCGAATCTTTTATGTCGATGCTAGGAGGAATGTACCTTAATGGAATCTTGTGCATCCTCGGGCAACAACAGGGAGTAATCACAAACAACGATTATTGTGTTAGAACAATCTTAATCAACGTAGGAGTAACAAAAATGATATATAAAGAATTTGCTGTTCAGAGGGTAAACAAAATGTTTTTGTATCATAAGTTATTTGAGTGAAAGCGTTTGAAGTTCAATAAAGTGAAAGTTTATTTGTAGAAGAGTAATCAACTTTGCTTTCTTTGCACAAATCTCAAGTATATATAGCCTATTTCAGTTATGAACATTTGAACTCTATGATAATACTATATACAGTAAAAACATAACGTACACATTTTAACGAGGTACTCGAGGGCTTTCCATTTAGTTCCGCTAATTGTTTTAACATATATTATCTTCTCCTGAATTACGATTATTATTATTCTCTCTTTATTAAAACTAAGCGCAAATAGCTAATGCAGCATTGTGCTTGGTATTAGAGGTAAAACCAAAATCTAATAATACCACTTTGGCATCCTATTCTTCGCAAATAGAAGGAACGGCATGCCATACCGACACGCAGCCTGAGAAATGCAGCGTCTATTTCGTGCGTTATACAGAAAGCTGCTGCCCTCGAGCTGCAACATTAACAGCTGAGCATTTTTCCACGGGATGTCATCTCCATAGCGTATGTCCTGCAGGGGAAGTCTCAGAGAAGCCAGTTCAATATTGCTTCGCAAGAATTATAGCGCACATCACGAACTTCCAGCGATGCAGCGACTTCAAGAAAGATTCTCAAATTTACCTTACTAAACATTGAATATGTATACACCAGTTATTGATACTCATATATTAAGTTCAAAATCCAGATTCCATGAAAGCTGAACTTCAATTTAACAAGAAACGAAACTATCGTGAGCTCTGGAGAATGTTAGTCAAGGCAATACCTAAGATCTTAACGTTGAAATAGAAATGTGTAACAGAAAACCTATGGTTGTCAGCATAACAGCACATTCCGTTACAAGCAATAGTGAGGGCTTTACATTCTTATTTGATACCAATATCATACATTAGTGTAATTAAAATCAACTTATTGTAGTTCTCAGGAAATTTTGAGAATTAGATGTAGTTATCATACACGGATAGATTATGCCTGTTCTCATTAAATTCAGCGTATGAAATAAACTAATTTGAAAGCTATGCTATCGTAAATTTATGGATCATGCCAACATTCAATAAAATTCCACACATAAACATTCCAAAGTGGGTCAAACGTAGAGAAAAGGAAACGCCTTAAAGTAGAAAATGTCGAGAAGATAAAGTCCATCGTAAACTTTATACCCATGATTTCCTTTCAAGCATGCTGGCAGACTTAGATATAGGCCCAGTGTTTGGCTGGGGCCTTTGTAACGCCCTCCAATTCCCTTCAACACACACACGCAATGCTCTGCAGGTAGTCACATTAAAAAAAACGACCAATCAACATCAATCTCGCTTACCCCACCCATGCACCAAGAAATACTTCATCTCATCCACAACAATCATATTATACTCCTCATCCAGTCCCACAAGATATCCCATATCAGAGTCCCCTTCAACACACCTTGCATTCCACTCGTTTTCTCCATACTGCTCATGGACCACATCCATGATGCACTCTCGCTCATGTTTATATTTAATACATTCTAAGACTAGATGTTCAACTGTTTCCTCTACTCCTCTGTTACACTGCAGACATAACCTTGTATTCCTCTCATTCCACCTCCACGTACGCCTATTCACACTTAATGCCTTACATCTGACAGCAAATAAGAGTTGGCTGCCAAAACTTCCATCATAAAACATTTAAAACCTTGGTACATTCTTACTGGCATACCAAATTAAAGTAGTTTTCCCATTCATACTACGTTTCCATTTGTTCAGACCACACTCTTTTCTTAGTTTTTCGCTTTTTTCTTCCACTTATTGCAATCCCACGCCAGTCCATTACCTCTGTGATTACTCAATAACCAATCGTCCATAGGTCTTTCAATTCTAACAGGAACGCCCAATTTCCTCAGTTTCACACCTGAGCAAATCATTGACCATTAGAAATCTACTTTCATTTAAAATCCTACAACATGCTGATTATTAGTCCCTACAAATAAGTAGAATACGTTTTCTGTTGAACAATGTCCCTATGTAATTTTCACAGTTCCACACTGATCTCGGCGAATCATTGAACGTTTGAAATCGACTTTCATGAAAAACACAGTACGATGCTCACCAGAACGGTTACTCTAAACCAAGGGATTAACCTATAGTATTCTTCTTATTAAGCTGTGCTCGTCGTTATCAAGTGGAGCTTTTATCAAATCCATGACCCAACTTCTGGGATTAAGACTGCACTCTGGAAGCGTTAGCTATTTCCCCCAAAAGGATGGAAACTAGTCTCACAAGAACGCTGGACATCTGTTACCATGCATTCTTTTGCAAACTTGACCCATTTTGCCCTTTCGAATTCACCCTTTTCTTGACAGCATTTAGAAAAATACGATAATTGTGAAAATAACTTGAACTTAAACAGATCGGAAAACCAGTGATTAAGGTCAAAGCAGCATTAGATGATATTTAGGTGAATCTGTAACAGAGGCTAGAACAGGGGTCGGCAAACTTTTTTACCCGTCGACCCCTTCATACGATATTTGTACTTACATCGACCCCTCCATGCGCACACACATACAAATAGGTGAAAACAAATGTTAAACCATTATTGACATTTTTGATGACCAAAAATAAAGAGAAATGTTAGAAACTAAACCAATCTTATGTTGTACCCTAAACAATGTTTGAAGATATATATTAAGAGAAAGAGGCAGTATTCACTGATATAAAGTAAAAAATAAAAGAATAGAAGTTTACCTACCTATAGAAAATTTTGACTGTTTCGAAATCTAACAATACCTACCGTTGAAAAATTGATATGAACTTAATTATATAAAACATATGTGCTACTTGACAATAATATTAACTGCTATGGAAATACGCAATATGCTTTTTATCAAAAGAGAATAATGAAAAATACATTAACTTACCTATTTCTCAATAAACTTGATATTAATGAGATGGATGAGCTTGATGAGCGGCAGCAAGGCTATTGATATTTGGTTTAAAATTGGTAAGCTTTAACCGTAAATCACCACGGTTTTCCAAGTTTAGTCTATTTCTTTGCTTTGTTAGAATCGCATTCGCATGGCTAAAACCAGCTTTAACCATATATATTCTTAATCGACCTCCTTCCGACCCCCATAAATTTATCAACCCCTTGAGTTCTGTCCTCGACCCCCAGGGGTTGATATCGACCACTTTGCCGACCCCTGGGCTAGAACTAATACCGTGCGGTACATTTCAGAACACCCTACATTAATAAAATTTACTCTGTCAAAATCAATAAAATCGATTATTCGAATTTCCACGTTTCAAATTTGTAATGAATTTTATACACACAATTTACACCATTGTACGACTAATTTAGGGCGAATAATGGTGATACGATATTGATGTTCCAATCAATCGAAATTTAATCTTTAATACCAGAACTTCACGTAATATCTTTGTTACACTCGCAGATTTTGTCATCGCCCTAAATGAACTAAAGGATCCACATGTCTCCAAACCAGCACGTCGTGCCAGACGATATAATTCCATCAACGTAGAGGAAAGGTTCAAATTCTTGAAATACAAGCCCTATTATCACCATGACTACAGGTACCAGTCTTCAAGAAGTACGTCGAGAATCTTTAAAGTATTTGCATGAATCCATTTCCGAAAATGAATGAATTTCAATCTAAAAAAATTATGATTTCATTCAAAAAGCGGCCATCTCAACACTGTTTGACGGCATTCTGGAACATACAATTCTGAACATAAAATTTAAAGGAAAAATAAATAATTTACGCAATATCAGGATTATTCATCAAAATAGTGAGTCAAAAGTTCGCACATTTATCCTAGAATACAGTGCCAAACACAGCTATTATTTATTGAGATTCAGACCAACCATTATGGCACAGTCGACTTTTTTGACGTGAATGAAAATTCACTATTGCTTTGATAAATGAAAACGATTGATCAGTTCAATCACAAATTTGACTACTTCACAAAGAACAGGATTTTTTTATTGATATTGATTGACATTAACTCACAATAAAAAGTGACTCTTTATAAAAAAAGCTTTAGTACAATTATTTAACTTTAAAATGCCATTCATAAAACCTTGAGAATAAAAAATTTTATTTTGAAATTATTTAATTTAAAAAATTATCAACCTAGAGAGATCAATTCTTTATTAAAGTTGCTTAGATTAACTTTATGGATCAAACACACCTCAATAAGATCAGTGACTGAAAATTTTGCGTTTATAAAAATTTATGAATAAGAAAAAACTTATCGGACCTGACGAGCTTACACGGTATCCGATGTTATGCATAAATGGTGTTCTTTATAAGGTTAAAAGTGTTGTAACTCTCAATGAAAAAGCCTAGAAAATAAAAGCAGTAACCACTCATAATATTTTTTCAGAAATGTAAGTACATAAATCGCTTATCTTTCTTCAGGCAGACAAAACTGCGACGAAGCGTTTGACTTTAGTGACTCACACTTTCTTCTTTCAGTAGGTAGCGCTGCTTCCTTAATTTGTTTAATTTTCCATGCTGCCTCGAAAGAGTTTTTTTCTCTCTAACAAACCCAGCCCTACAAACAATGAAAGCCTCCTCAGAGGCTTGTTGTGAAGCTTCCCTCGCAACTTGACCCGCAATCTGAGTAACACTGCTTTATCCACCCATTCTCGGGTCCATTTGCACGCTTTGAAAAATATTAGAACTCATCTTTTGAATGCAGTAAATTTATATACATTTCGTTGCAGCCGACTTCATCTTTCAATAGCCTGCATCATTTTTGTCAACACATCGAGCTCGACACGGAACTTGTATCAACTCAATATCATTTCATATAAATCTCTCATTGTATTATGAGAATAACCAAGAAGTTGTCCCGGGTGATAGCCCCTTGAAATTGAGCTCACGAAAAAAATCTGTACTCCTAACAACGGGAGAAAATTTATCACGGTTTCAATATGAAAACAACATATTGGTTTCTCTTTCAAGGAAGAAATCAACGCTGCTGCTCATAACTGGAAGCTGCTTCCAGTGGAAAGGAAAAAATCTGGACATGAGAAGCAGCACAATCACGTGGAGCCGGCGGTCTCGACGGCATTGTTATCATGGCAGTCAGATGCAAAGCATAATTTACAATACTGCTTGATGGATCACTCAGAGATGTTCAGGTCATCGAATGCTACTGGGAGCATCATCACGATATCGACATGAATGATTCATAGTAAATACCATCAATTGTAGAATGCAATAATTGATTGAACATTAAATCAACATGTAGGCTATTTAGAATATAAATTTGAATACTTAAAAAAAGGAATGTGTGATACATAATAAATAAAATTATTATGTTAACTGAATTAGTATGCAATATGATGAGCTTGTTAATGTCTGTTGAATTTGGGTAGATTAGCAATTGTAATAACAAAATTTTCGCCATGCCTCAAAACTTGCATAAATGTTTGCGTGAGGAAGCTCATCGAGTTTTAACGTTAGAATCAAATTTAATGCTTAAAACTGAGTGAACTTCCTTTCTACATTTACCGGGAAGGAGAGCAGGACTGATAATGAAATCAAATATTGAGGATATTAGTTTTGCTTAAACCTCGAAAGTCAAAAAGTAAACTTCTGAACAAAGAGAGGCGTTATTCGAAGGATTGGTTAGAACATAAGGAAATCAAAGAAACCATGCATGTACTTAAGAGCTCATGAACAGAAGCAATAAGAGCTACAAGACTGCAAGAGCTTTACTATTGTCCATACTACTCTCAGCAATTCACCCATATATATATATATATATATATATATATATATATATATATATATATATATATATATACATATATCACATTCTTTTCCCGACAACCGAATTTACCTGAGCCCACTACAAGGACCATTGTGAATACGACCTGCATAACTGTACCAATCCCAGACTCAAAGGCCAGGTCCTGATTGAGAATATGAAAAAACTAGAAGACCCACGAGTGGAAATTCACGTGTTTTTTACTAATTTTTTTCGTTTGATTTGCCAGTGGACGCAGGCTTTGCGAAGGAGTTTTCACATTGAAGGATGTGCCTTTGGTATCCACAAAACAATGCTTACAATACATTTATACCCAATCGAATTTTCTCCTATCTAAATCCTTAAGAACGTGACAGAAAGACGGACCAAGCACGCAAGCAATAAACTGTGTATTATTACACTGGAGTGGAAGAAGACAGTCAAGAAGTGGTTCAACAAATTCAAGTGTTCACTGTAACCATTTGGAAGACTTATATCAGGACCAATCACACAACTGTCAAACCCAAACAATAAGCCATTAACGAAATGGGTGTCATACCCACTTCCTGTGTCCTCATGAATTTTGCTACCATTGTCTCTTTGTGTCTACATTTTTTCCGGGAATTCCCACTCGTTCATGCTCAAACGTGGAACATTTAATATAACGTACAAGTTACTCAGCTGAGCTCTCAAAGCCCTGAACAGCCCTAAACATAAAATACAATTCTGATTCATAACTAAATATGAATGTTGAAAACTTTGAATGGTCAATTTTAATGATGGAATTTTAAAGAAGAATGTGTTAGGGTTTGCTTTGATAAATGAAAACGATTGATCAGTTCAATCACAAATTTGACTACTTCTCAAAGAACAGGATTTGTTTATTATAAATAAGGAAGTGTAAACAGTGTCCTACTTTTAAGAAAAAATGACATGGGACTGAGGGTCCTTGTAGTACTGCAAGGGTTAAGTAACACTGCCCATATCATGTTGCTGGCACAAGTCGCCTACTAGCAGCTGCAAATAGAGGGACAAGCTTCAGGGCGCTAACACGACGCGTATCCACAGCTCTGCATCAACTTTTACGCGAAGCACACGCAACAAACACAGAAAAAATATTTCCTATCATTCAAGTTACTTAGTTGAATTGCCTCATCTCTGATGCATAATTGATAAAAACGTGAACGATTGATGACTGACGCTCATTTATTATAGATGTCGTTGTAAAACATAAGCAAACAGCTTCTGCATGTTGTGAAAGAAACTAAAGATTAGGCGAACGTTAACAAATGTATAATTAGGTTTGACCCTACACCTACACCAACTTGAAAATTTAATCATTCTGCTTTACTTACAAAATCCATCTTATAATAAAGTTTAATGCCTGTTTTGAAGAAGTCAGGAGATTGTTTTATAGTTATTTTTTGGGTTTATGTCATGAGAAATGCGTTTATTAGAATTCACATCGAATAAAACAATACCCATGGAATATTATGCTAATTTACTTTCTATTAACATACGTGAGCATTTCAAGTATGTTATTAATACTTCATTAGTGTCTTCAACAGAAAAAATTAACTCCCTAAGCACATCGCACCAAATGAAATTTTTAACACTGTGAATCATCCTTTCCTTTTGTCCCTCTTAAAAGTTAATTATTAATGACGAAAACGTATTCGACACGGAAATGCATACATTTGAGAAATAAATTAATAACACGATAACGACGTCAAATTAATCATCGTACATCTTCATTTGACTGGGCGTCTTTTATTAAATAATTCACTACTTTCTTTCTCTCTTGATTAATTCAGCTTTGGAATTGATTCTGCTGCCAACGTGCCTGCATCATTTACACTACGAAGAACATAAACATTTTGACTCCCCTTCAAAAGTTCTCATGTCACTGCTCACTTGAGTCATGCCAAGCGTCTGAAATAAACTTGAACTCTATATTTTCTCAAAAGCTAACCAAGTGCAAGATCATTCAACATTTGGAAGCGAAAATATAAGATCATTCCAAACGCTTAACTCTTATCAAATTTAATATAAACGGCATTAAAAGCCCATAACTTTCTACATTTAAAAATTAATTTCGACTCCTTCAAGACTCCATTCAACTCTGCGACTCCATGGTCTCAGACTCCTTCACTTTTGATCTCTCAATTCTCCTAAATCCGATTGCAACTTTAACTCAACGAAATCCATTTTACTTAACTCTTCAGCCCTTACGGTTTCGTTCAACGAAAGTACCTCCTGAGTCACAAGTGGGGCTGGCAACAAATTGGCATCCGTATCACTGCACCTGTCTCTCCAATAATTCTCCTTCGCCTCTCCAGCATCATACAGCTGTGCCACTGTACAATGCTGCGTGCTGTACAACTCTGTGCCATGCGGAGTACTATGACTGCGGTGTGGAGTGTGGTAACGTGTAGCAGAACTTCTAACGAGTTATGGTGTGTATAGTGGGTATGTGACGCTATTATGCAGTACAAATAAAACTGCATGATGCCTTGTGATTCAAAAATACGTGTGATGGCATATGATGGATGAATTGCAAAAGACGGAAGAACAGCAATGTGCACAGGGGCAAGTGCTGAGTCTTGGAATAGGGGAGGCTTAGGGAAGATTCTAAAGCAAAGTGCCCGTTTTTTCGAGTAGGGACTTGCTGTGCATGGTGTTGTGGATGATATGAACATTGACTTACATGTGTTAAGTGCTAACCGCTTGCATGAAAAAAATTACGGTAATTTTGAAAAGAACAAGGAAATAAACTAGAAAATAACGAATGATAGTTAGAAGTTACTGCAATCGTCCGAAATTTACAATTGAGAATATTTTACAATAAAATCGTTCGGGAGCGGATATTCAAATTACAGCGAGCAATTTTAACAGAATGCACTGGTGAATACAGACTGTTGAGCGTTTCGACGGTTGGTAGGTATGTTGTGATGTACTAAAAATAAGACATGATACGCAATGTTTGCGGGATGTCGTTTTCGGGGGAAAGATTAAAATATTCCCCAGACAAAAAAAAATCTTTAGAGCTATACTGAACGATTGAGCGACCCAAAGATATCCACGCAGTTGAATTATCTTTCAATACAATTGGCGCCGTCATTCACAAGAGGAAAAAGTTACAAGTCCCTGTCAACCCTTTTCAGATGGTCCTCAGATACCCTGGTCTGGTTCTTGAAAGGTAATCGGGAAAGATAGAACAGCATCCATGACGACTTGTAAGGAGATGCAAGAAGGTCTACTAGAGACAGGAACGTTGGCAATTTGTAAGCAATAGGAAAGGCCAACACTGGCATTATCAAAAGTTTCCCGGCCGAAGGAAGACACCTCTTATGCTGATGAGGCAGAGAATCGTTAGTAAACTTTGTAGAACATTTATAGAAACTTGTTGAGTGTTGCGAAAGTGATTTGTGGATACACGAGGGTGTCCACAACTATTGGGATTCAACTATTTGGCAGTAACTCAGGGTCTCAAATTGGGAGGAAAAATAGTAGTGTGCATGACTTCAACGAAGGACTTGGATGATATTACACACAATGGGAAAATTTACACACAAAAGGACAAGTTCATAAATAAATTAAATATATTTCTCAAAATAAACACAAAATTACAACAACAAAATAGTTTACCTTTGCTTTGCTGCATACATTATCCAATATTTTACATTTCATTCACTACAGGACCGAAACCGATATTTATAGAGCGTTCTTCTTTCGTTGAAATTTGAAAAAGCTATTATAAAAATGAAACGTTTGTCAAACTTAATCCACTTCCATCGAAAGAGAGGAGCGCAAACTTGTCTGCTGTCGTCTTCCATGAATAGCAAACGAAATTAAGTTGATTAAGGCAAAGAGCAAATGACCCAAGAAAGGTTTTTCCACCAAAGCTAATGAAGCGACGCACAAAATCTTGATTGGTTATTCAGTGCAGGCATCTTTATGGAATCTAGAAACCCGTACAATGTGCAAAAAACACTTTCGTTAATTTTGGAATTAATTTCAATGGAAGTATAATTTTTCAATGTCAGACGCTACTTTTCCTACTTCTCATGATTTCTTTGTGGAACAATAATATTATATGTATGATGTCGCCTGTGTTTATATACATTTAAGGAGGAACAGAGTTCTACACTACAACCTACAAGGAGGTATTCAAAAGATTATCGTCACGCAGCGCACATGCGACGTGCTTTTCAATGAAACTTAATTCTGCTGAGAATAGGTCAAATAAGTGGAATTTCTCGGCTATCATCGTCAGAAGAAGAATCTTTCTCTACCCCAAGGCAACTCAAGAAGTTTTTGCCTGAGAACTTCCGGCTGATACTGTGAAATTTCTAGCAGAAATCTGTTTCACGTTTAAATTTACAACTGAGCAAGTTTGTATCTACCTATCTAGCAAGTTTGTGCTCTATCTCGCTTGTGACAATAATTACTGTACAGACCCTTTTATGAATGAATTTCCGTCATTATGTTATGAATAGAATGGATTAAAATAAAATATGACTACAGAAATGAGTCGTTTGGTCCATTCTTGGGTTGATGCCCAAGTCCCATACCGTCTAAATTTGAGGCATCAATCACGCTTAGGCACTTCAGTTACGTGCACGTACATTAATCATACACAGGCAATACCAGTAAAAATAGGTAGGAGGCGGGGTAAGAGTCACACTTTCAGTCATCAATAATTTCTACATAATAATTACCTAACTCACATTACACAAAAATTACACGACTCTAGGTTCATAATAGTTAAATAATTCTTGGTACACAGTGGTTATATAACAATATATGACAACAGTTTCTACTCTGTGTTCGATACAACTTGGAGACTTCAAAACATCCTGAAAAGAAATTATCGATATGAAATAAATAGCCACGCATAAAACATAGACACTATATAAACGTAGGTGGAGTCTGAGAATCAAAATTAAAATTGACACCAAACGGAAGAAACGAAAAAGAGAAAACAAAACTGTTAAGATGTTTGAGTACAAAATAAACTGGAAGTCATGGCAAAATGAGACAACAACGTCCATGCAACAAACATGTGCGTCTTCGTCGCAGTCGTGGTTTACGAATTAAAGACCAAACGTTCGATTGTGAAGGCGACGTTGTCGCTTCAACAGTAAAGAATTGCGAACCACGTGGCAGGGTTCGTTCCTGGACAAGCACTACTGTGAATTTCCGAGTCAGCCGAGAAAGTATAGCAGTTTTAGTATTATATGCGAATTTTGGGTCGAATTCTCAGTTATCTAAGAAACTTGGAGTATTCTGGTAGCTGAAAATAGGTTAACTTTCGTAGCGTTGATGGAAAGAAGAAATATGTCGGGGATATTTTTGTCTGAATTATTTTTTCAATTTGTTCAAGACATTAGCAGATTAAGTGCGCAAGAATAGCAAACCTTATAAATTATCAAGGTCTGCAAGAGGCTAAGTTGTAGTGCAATTTTATAACTTTTAAAACCCAATGAAGTTTCATTCGACACTCTTAGCTCACTGCTTCAAGAAAGCTCTTTAAAGCTACATTTTTTGCTGTTCGATTTCGTCTTACTCTTTCAACACTAAATACTTTCAAAGTCATTTCTTCCAGCGGATTGGTGCTAATATGTACGGCTTATTCGCTAATTGCTCATTAAGTTCAATGCTGAACTTCCATATTTCCAATAAAGCATAAAAACTCTATTATTCAAAAAAGAAACGATGTAAACAATTCTTGCTTTGAACAGATCATCAATTGATAGTAGAAAGATCTTCAGCTCTCTGTCATTTTAACGTTCACCTATTCCCGGTTCATAAAAATCCTTCCCGTGTTAAAATCCTAAGAAAAATTAGAAATTGAAGACTTTTCTCCTTATATGAGATTTAAATATGGATGAAATGCTTTAAATATTAAGTGTTGACTATACCCGTGGACGTAGGAAAATGAGATTTTGCCCTGTAATTGATCGTAAAATTATGCAGAATTTTTACGCCTCTATGACTGGAAATTATCCTGTGAATTCTGGTAGCTGTTGCTGTCAGACTTAAGTAAGAACCTCTATGACGTTTCCGGAACACAAGAACTTGCATGCAGTCATTCTGAAATGATTATCGTGATGGTATTCAACATCGTATACAAAAATAACCTCACAACCCAATTTTCAAGAAAATTCTCCCCCAAGTTACCCAACAATATGAAGTTACCGAGCGTAACTTGGTATTCGTGTAATGCCTTTTTCATTGTTCGTGAATAAAAAATCGTTTATCTTTTAGGAATAACTTTAGTTTTATTAAAGGAATTTTAATCAGAAGTGTTTTGAGTAATTTCTACACAATGAACATGTAAGGTATCTGCGTATCAGATTCTTAAATTGTACTTATAATGCTAACATTATTATTAAACTGATATTAAAAATATCGTTATCATTAATCTTATACTAGTAACCATTAATCTTTAGCGAAATCTTCACGTTGTATTTCCATGCGTTTCATTAGTGGCCTTCTACGCGTCATAAAAAATAAAGTAATGATTATTCCGGTATGCTAGATGAAAATACAGTTGCCAGGGTTCACATCAAAAGCATGAATTCAAAACACTAATTTGAGCCTCGCACTTGCTCATAGCATGGAACTATAACTTCAGATCAAAGTATTGCGTGTGCTTTGAACACATGAGTATGAAAATAGAGCAAAGTGTTAGTTTACACTCCAGTGTGTAGCTCAAGCTCAATTGGATGTTCATGCTAACTTGAACTAAATAAAAGAGCTTCATCGAACGTAAAGTTCAAACGGGAATAAATGTATAGGTTCAATCATAACTTTACTAATAGGCTCTGTAAAATTTACACATAGCCTAAGCTAAGAGACCCACCAACGAGCCCCTTCGTAGGAAATTTGATAATTAATGAAATGCCTTGGTCCTATGACACGAATCAGACCGGGCGTCTGGAGATGAATACGCGCAGGTAAGCAGGAGCTGAAGCACAGCCTACCCCCTGAGTGCTGTTCGATTAAAAGATTCTCGTGACCATTTGTTGCAAAGCATGTTATCGAACGCTACAATCATCTTACCCCACACTTTTCGAGTCAGAATTTACAGTTCAAGCCAATGCCCAAATATTACATGTAGCCATGCAAAGAACCCTGAATTTCACCCACGCCTATCGAGTAGGAATTTGAAGTGTAAGACAATGCACCAATAATACCTTTAACTATGGCTCTAACCTTGTCTTTCACTCATGTTTCTCAAACCAGAATCTGAAGTGTAAGACCACACCCCACTAATGTCTCTCACCATAAGACTAACACTACCTTTTACTCCCACTTTTCGTGCTAGAATGTCAAGTGCTGAACCATGCTCCAATATTTTATAAAGGAGCCGAAGTCTTAGCGGACACAAAGCTTTTTTTTAACCCTGTGTGATTACTAATGTCCACTCGTGTATTCTGTACAGACATCGTTCTTATTCAACACCAATCCGTCACTATTTGGTCTCCTCGTAACGCAACCAACTCTGTGCACTCTACCCCACTGCTTGATCATTTTACAAGAGTAGTGAGAACTTCGAGCTAAACCTAAGGTGCTCAAGAGTTCAAAAAATTAAAAAGCATTTGAGACTGGTGGTGGCTGTTTCAAGGTGAGAAAATAATTTTATGTGCAGTAAAGACTTCAAATCTAGTTAGGCACGTCCCTGACACGCTGAAAAAAAACATTTCAAAGGAAGGGCCTGACAATAGCCACATTACTTCAAAGTTAGTTGTTGAACTATGAGAAAAGTATTCAAAGGAAACCTGAAGGTATCAGTACATGAAAAGTTCGAAAGACAAATCATTTTCTGAGCCCACAAAAGCAAATAGGCTTACAAAAACAAAAACGTAATTGAATGTTCGACATGCCGGAACAGCTCTCGTTGTGAACGCATGAGAAATTACTTTGTGTTGAAGCGCTTCATAATCTCCCAAACAACAGGCATTAAATTAAAGATAACAGTAACGTTCCAATAGAACGCAGGGCAGCCTTCTGAAAATAAAAACAACTATTTGTTATTTTTAGGGCTAGCGTGACTTTGTAAACGCAAAGCGCCTTAACACGTTGCCGCCGATTGCCTGATTGGTGTAAAACTTCACTTTGTGCGCATGGTCACTAAAAGGATCCGAAAAAATTACAGAACCTAACGTCAGTGGTACACATACGTACCACTTCGGAGTCAACGTGTTAAATCTTTATTGAAAACGTCAAAATTAAATCGAAAGCTAATTGGTCATGATTGTGAGATAAGAAAAATTTTCAATTTGGTTCAGAGTTCGAGGGGAATGGAGTGAGCAATATTTTAGTGTGATTTGGTCTTATAGAAATATAATAATTTATAAGTTTTGTCGATGTCCATTCAATGGGCTTAAAGATTTTATCCGTTTCACTGGAAGATCAAATCCCGCGATCCTGTTGAGACTGAAGAGCACTTTGACCATATATTGTCAAGGTTTAACCTACACACATTCTATGAACGATGAATGTCCAAATTATCCTAAGACAACGTCACCTCTTGATCATCAGAGGAAGTTATTGTAAAGAAAAACTCATTTCAATTTCCTTCATTCCCTTCTCCTAAAATTCACGTCTTAAATTTCATTGAATAAATATTTATTACTTCTTCACTGCTACCCCTGTACTTTCAGCCCATACAACTGAGCCTCACAAGCAAGGTGTCTAAAGCTGAAAGCTTGTTGTTGCAGTTACTACAGCAGGTAAACAGTTACAACACAGTACATGGAGTTTCCCTACTTAGCCTGGCCACAAACCTTGTGCAAAAGACAACGCCGTGCACCATACGGCAGCTCAGTCAAACCAAACAGGGCCCGGAGTATAATCCTTTTCTACGCCTAATAATTATAATAATGCGGGTACAGAGGCACTCAGCGAGGCAGCGAAATTAGGCTGTTTTGTCGTTTTGGGTATAAAAGTACCCATGAAGATTTTATAATGCAGAATATGATCATATGATAAATTATATTTCACACATATGTTGTTCTATTATACTTGGTTGAGTTTGTGGATTATATTGATTGACAAAATACATTCATACCCATAAAGCTAAAATACTTCAGGCAAAAAATGTTTAAACAATCAAAAACAGTCATATTACAAAGAATCTAACCGTGCTGTTAATAGAAAGCCTCTGATGGGGAAAATATTTCTCCATTTCTAAGAAATCAAATCCGAAGTTGAACAAAGGAAAGTAATTACTGCTCAGACTGTAGAAACAAGGGCTTCTGCATCTTGAAATTCAGTTGGTTGCATACCCCTGCAACCTACAGCAAACAGAGAAAGCTGTGTGTGGCCCGCTGTCATGTTATGAAGAATAATATTCTTTGTTACACATGCTGTGGGTTATAGAAAGGATGCACTTTCATCGTTCTGAAAGTGCATACAACAACCCACACTTTGTTGTTCCCTCTTTATGATATGCTATAATTGTTAATAGATTACGTTGCAAAATATTCAAGATCAAAGTAAATGAATTGAAATCTTAAATTCGAGGCTAACAGTGTGAGTTCCATTTGTGGAGCCAAATTCTTTGACTCAATTTTTCAGAGAAACGTAACTTTTCGTAATTCAATTTGCTGATGAGCACCAAGGCTTTGATTTCCTTAGCATTCGAAACTTAAGGTCGAGTACTACCACTCGTTTTAATTTTGGTTAAAAATAAAATGCTGGAACTAATGTGAGTGTCCTTGCGTACTCAGAGCATGAAAGCAATCATTTCGATGCCCCTGCTTGTGAGGAAGGAAAGCAGCAGAAGATTTTTGTTTGTTTCTTCACGGAAACTTCCAGATTCCGCCTACATTTATGATGCATTTTGGATTGCTTTATTGATTTAGGGGTTTCGAGAAGATACTTGTTACTTCAACCCTTTAATTCCCTAAGTGTCTTAAACCTAATTCAACAAATTTGTTTCGAACATTGTCAACTGTGCTATTTGCAACTATGTACGGATGTCAAAAAGTTTCAGGGATCAATTTTATTATTGTGTTTTTCAGAAACGCGACATTTGGGTCTCCAACTAACAGTATGTAAATAGCATTCTGATTTTAAAAAGTATATGAGCTGGGACTGAGGCAACACGGTAGTACTCCATGGGTTAAATTACTTTGATATAGAAAATGCATCAATTCAGCGGCTGATAGCTACTTTAGCCACAAAATGAATTTAAATTTAAGTTCATAGAAACTTCCACAGTTGAAGCCTATACTCTGAAGATATGCTGCAAATGAGCTTGCAGCACCTTCACGCACCCTGGCATCTTATGCCTTAAAGCTTTATAATAAAAATTAATACATCTCGTTATCAGTTCATGACTGTCATCCTTAAAATTAAAATTCAGGCCACGGGACTTATCACTTCCAATGTACGAGGCAGAATGAGGAACAATTAATCTTTCTCATCAAACACGTGAATATTTCATTGATCAGCGCGATTTACAACGAGATTTTATTCATGACTGTATTTTCATTGCGTGCTACGTATGTAGGGACTTGCACTCGTATTTTGGGACTCTATTCGTTGCACGTGAGAATTGGTGTACGAGCTGATGAATTACGTCTCACATGTGTCTCTCTTCAGTAGATATATTGGAATGTTCATCACTGCCGTAATAACACTATTACAAAAATAAAGTTAAGACTAGTGATCCTAAGTGCATTAGTTAGTTATTGCTAAGGGCTGATGCTCAACTGACGTAGAAATAGTGTGTGCAAAAAACAGTTATCTTGTTGAAATTAGTTGAAATTCGGCTACATTAACAATAGATGTCTATCACAGCTTCAAAACATTTCAGTGACGCATTCAGGTACGCCGAACAAACAATTTAATATCAATTCCAGGGAATTGGAAGCAGGAAAAATATCACTCAAAAAAAGTGAACAAACACTCACCCAATAATCATCCTTCAATCAGTCTGACATCTACCATAAGTAAAACAATAAAAAGATTTTTCTAGGTTGATATAACGAAACACTTACAAGCCAAAAGCCTGATTACTGACAGCCAACACGGATGTTAAGAATATTTCGTCTGGAATATGCAGTGCAACTTTGGTCTCCTACTCTAAGAAAAGACGTTAACAAATTAGAAAAAATTCAGCATAAAACAACGAAAATAATTCCTGGACTCTGCAATCTAAGTTATGAAAGGCGTCTTTAATAGCTTGAAGTTATCTTCCTAGAACAAAGAAGACAGCGAGGACAATTCATCAAGGCCTATAAATATCCCAACAGCTTTAAAGATGTTACCATGAAAGGGCTTTTCAACAGAGAGGATAACGTGTGAACCACATAAAACCTTCAAACACTAATGATAAGAAACTTCAAAGTATTCCAGGATTTAAACTTCTCTCCAATTAAAAGTTCACAATACAATTTAACTTTTAAAAATTTCACCCTAAAATGCAAAGTTACATGGGGATGGCTTCAATTCACGGGTTTCATTAATTTTTCCGTACAAACGAACAACTTAGTTGCAATGAGCAGAAAAAAGACAAGCAGCTCAATACAAACAAGCTCTGTCAAGTATTTACTTTATTTGGCAACAGATTCCTACTCGTGTCACTTATATTGTTTTATACTATTTACGGAACGTATAAAATGCATAGGAAGCCGATGTACGGTGGCTCTTATTAAGATTATTGAATGGGCTTGGGATTACTTTCTTCTTAATATAACAGCCTAAGTAGTAGCATTATTATTAAGTGACAGAGCCTAAATTTCAAAAGCGTTTCATATACTATTAAAAGTTACTCGAGTGACGTAAGAAGAACAAATAGCACAATGAGACGCCATATTGAATTTATTTTTCAATAAATGTGGTTGAATAAGATGTAGTAAGCATTTGTCTTTCACACTGGACTTGCATATGAAGTTCAAAAATATAGCCAATTATTGTACGATATGTAGATAATTTCTTCAGAACATATGAATGAACTTCAAAATTTAACAGAATCTTTCATCACCGAGCTGTTTAGTTGAGAAATCCCTTGAGGTCTTCAACATATCGCGGATTTCAAGATTTCTTTAATGAAGAAGAGTTCTAGCAAAAACTCTTCGTTATGCGGTTGGTTGTTAAAGCCTCGAAAATTTAAACAAGATCTAGAAAAACTTTTGCCTTTTTCTAAACAGAATAGATGCTTCTTTAAGATCAGGTTACAATTTCGATTTTTCAGAGATATATGAAACTTAAATAACAAATGATTAATAATCTTTAGAGAGAATTTCCAGTTAAACGTTGCCAGTCAGAATGTATCAGTGAATTACCATCGTTATACTTACTAATCTGACTCGACCACTCATTCAATGTATTTTCAAGGCTTGAGAAAAACAGAATTCCCTCGTATTTTTTGAGAACAAATTCTGAGTTTAATTTTCAGGTGTCATATCATCTGTCACAGAAGTATGACGTCCAGAACGACAGGTTGATGGATCACCAGATAATTTTTTGTAGGACTGCCCGCGAGAAGGAAAGAGTGGTTAGAGTGACCACTAGTTCAGTGGTTAGAGTGACCACTAGTTCAGTGGTTGGAGTGACCACTAGTTCAGTGGTTGGAGTGACCACTAGTTCAGTGGTTGGAGTAGCCAATAGTTCAGTGGTTAGAGTGACCACTAGTTCAGTGGTTGGAGTAGCCAATAGTTCAGTGGTTGGAGTGACCACTAGTTCAGTGGTTGGAGTGACCACTAGTTCAGTGGTTGGACTGACTACTAGTTCAGTGGTTGGAGTGACCACTAGTTCAGTGGTTGGTGTACCAGTACGGGTCAGGAAGGACTTTTGAGGGCAATGGGTCTCAAATTCTACAATCAGAGATCCAACAAAAAAGTGACTATCTCGGCTAGAACGATGGCTTCACAGCGCTAACAATTTACGTTCCTCCAAGAAGTAACAACACTAAAATTGCGATAATATGCAACAGCTTACCAACTTCAGTGGAGTATTAGGAACTACAGAGCTAGAACAAAATAGTTGACAATTTGTATGGTTTACATGATCCATTTATCTTTGGTTTTCGATGTTTTTTCAACGAAGCTACGCATGTACACATAGAGCTCAGGTAATGCAGAATTGCTTATAAAGATTTCAAAAATAAAATAAAAAATCTGGTCAGCCTCTACAATCGGCAGATCTTCATAAAATAGTATCAGTAGTGCATATTGGAGCGATAATTTCGAAGTCGGTCTCCCAGACAAACATCTTTCGTAATTTAGTACAGATTTTGCACGAATAAAATTCCAACATTCTCCCCATCATTGACATGCTTTGCAAGAGTTTATTGAAAGAATGAAGTGAGGCTGCTGAAAACGTGTCTGGAGAACTACTTAGGAAATACTCGTTTTTCAACTTATCAGGTGTCCATGTCTACTCTTGTTTTAAACTTATAAGCTGCTTCGTTCTAAATCTTTGCCCTAAGTGTAAATCTTTGATCCGTGTCGTAATCTGTTTTTGGGATCAATCTAGTCGTAATAACAATTTTCCATTTGAATAATGTTACCAGTAATAGCACTCACAATATCACAGCCCGATAAAAACGCACGTATGCATCTAAAGAGTAATAGTTCCTTAATATGACAGAACACAACACTCAATTATAGATATCGGATAGAATCTCCTCCCTCTGACAGCGTCAGTCAAACTGACGTACACCCTCTTGCGTGTTTAATTTATTCGGATCACTTGTGAAGTTATTAACAGCACACATAATGATGAGTTGAATTAAAATGCGTATTTTAGCTTAGGTTGTTTAACATCAAGAGTTGTTGCATTGTTAAGCAGATAACTTGATCCAATTCTTCATTGAGCCTCTACACTGAACATCCTTTAATGATCAGAACAGCTCTAGTTAGCAATGATCAGAATAGCTCCAGTTAGCAATGATTAGAACAGCTCTAGTTAGCAATAATCAGAACAGCTCTAGTTGACAATGATCAGAGCAGCTCTAGTTAGTAATTATCAGAACAGTTATGGTTAGCAATGATCAGAACAGCTCTAGTTAGCAATGATCAAAACAGCTCTAGTTAGCAATAATCAGAGCAGCTCTAGTTAGCAATTATCAGAACAGTTATGGTTAGCAATGATCAGAACAGCTCTAGTTAGCAATGATCAAAACAGCTCTAGTTAGCAATAATCAGAGCAGCTCTAGTTAGCAATGATCAGAACAGCTCTAGTTAGCAATGATCAAAACAGCTCTAGTTAGCAATAATCAAAGCAGCTCTAGTTAGTAATGATCAAAACAGCTCTAGTTAGCAATCATCAGAGCAGTTATGGTTAGTAACTTTATCGTTATTTTAGAAACATGTCTCAGGGTCACGACTGATGATTGTTTAAAATTTCATTCGGTGATGAAGTTTCTATTGAGGGTTTGTGAAAACATGACAGTAAGACTCAAAGCGGTTTGAGAAACTAAGTTCTAATTGTAAAAAATACATGAAAAATAAAATTCAAAGTAAAATAGAACTGATTTGTAGTACTGCAGTTTGTATAACAATTGAATTTGTAAAACAAATTCAACCTGCAATATCTTCGTGCTTTGTATCTTGAGTGAGCATATAAGTGTTTCCAAAATACTAAAAAAAAGGAATAACCGAATAAAAACATAGTATATTAGTAATAGCTACTTGGAGAACAAACAACAATTGCACTCACACCAACAAATTCCTGTAAAGTTTTGTCACGAACGATTTTACATGGACAAGGCGGGTCAATGGAAGGAAGAGGGATGAACGACACAAGATGAAGGGTCAGGTTATGAATTCTAAGAAGACCACGACCTAAAGAGTCCATCAAAGAAGTAATCGATCGTCGTGGGAGGACATGGGTGTTTCGTTCAGTCATCTCTGTAAGTAATGCATCGTAAAACTGCCAGTCTCCTTGATATCGTGGTTCAATACCGGCAATGTTACGTCCTCAATAATTCATGGCAACCATAGCTCACTATTATAGCGTGTTCAAGAAGTGTATTGTTCATTGGCATGATATATGTACCTTCATTTTAGTACAACGAAAGACATGCATGACAGGTCAGTTGCATCACAAGCTCCATACGTCTCACAAACGTTACAGGGCGGGGCTTACTTTATTTATGTGATGTAAACTTATAAAAAGAGTGATTACTGAAGTTATATGCCAGATGTACGAGATCAAACCACAATTAGTTATTGAGTGGCTTCTGGTCATACAGTCTATCTTCACGACGACTTTATGATCTCATGACTACAAATACTGACCTTTAAATACTTATTTACAATAATATGTGAGTCTAATGCAGGTGATTTTTAATCAGTTACCAGTAATTATTTTTCTGTGTTTATCCGTACTACATTATTCCAACACAATGACTGTTCTAGCTGTAAAAATTCATACTATTTAGTATGAAGTCGATTCCTGCGGGCTGGCAGGGCTTGAAAGCTTCCTAATCGACCAGAGGATTGTCACTAATTGTGAAAATATTCAACTTATTGTGTCCACAAATTTGCCAAAGCTTATGAATAAGCTACAATAAATAACTTGTAATCTGCACATGAAAAAATTTGCCTACTTTTGAATGATTTATTTTATTTTATTTGCCAGTCAATACCGCCTTTCCAAAGGAGTTTGCATAATGAAAAAGAAGAAGGCTAATAACTGAAAAATTCACGTTATTTATAGTAATCCAACGTCCTTTGTTTCCACAATACAATGCTTAAAATAAATGTATTGAAACAATAAGTAATGTTGCAATTAAAAATTTGTATTTATGGTACTCAAAAATCTGTTAATAGTTAGAACCTTGCTATGCATAGCTTACGGAGGGTCTTCGAATTTATCCACTTTGAATGAGTTTGAATTTCTTTAAACAAATTTTTGTGTAAATGGCTTACCATTCAGACTTTTAATCCTTCATAACAAATTTCATTTCATAATTTCCTTCAATCACGGTTTCTAAGAAAGCGTGTATGTTCTTTGTTGCGACCCCAGTTGGAAAAACTTAGAAAAGATTTGCTGTTTCTTTATCTAAATACTTCAGCCGCATATCACTTGAATCACGTACAACTTCCTAAAGGTATGTTCTCGTGTACCATTTATAGACACAGTTGCAAACATTACACGTCTGAATGTGTGGGTTCTACTCGTACGTCTGGAGTAATCGTGGTTCTACTCGTACGTCTGGGGTAATCGCGGTTCTACTAATACAGGGTGTCCCAGAAGTAACTGATCCTTTTGATTTGCTAATAAACCAAAAACTATTAATACTAGCAAGTTCAAACTTGTTTTATTCGAAAGAAAAACCTTTTTATGGCACAATAGGATACTTGGTATCCTATTTACAAACCAGCTTGACATTTGATTTTTGCTTCATTGCAAACCCTTGATTTTCATCATGTCTCCATACAGCAAAGAACAAAGAATAAGAATTTTGCAAATCTACACACGGACAATGTCAACAACAGAAGTGCAACGTGATTACAGAAATTATTTCAGAACAACAACCAGTCCTTCGAAGAACACAATTAAATCGGTGTATCGAAAATTACGGACACTGGAAATGTTAATGATAAACAACGATCTGGAAGATTAAAATCAACTCGAACTGAAGCTGTAATCGAGCGAGTTTCTGCAAGTGTTACAGATAATCCTAAAGCCTCCATCAGAAAACGTTCAACTCAATTATCCATTTCCAGATCGACATTACACCACATTCTTAAAAAAGACTTGAAGTTATATCCTTACAAAATTAAATTAATCCAACAGTTATTGCCTAATGATTATCACAATCGTGTTAATTATTCCGAATCTCCCAGATCGTTGTTTATCATTAACATTTCCAGTGTCCGTAAATTTTTGATACACCCATTTAATTGTGTTCTTCGAAGGACTGGTTGTTGTTCTGAAATAATTTCTGTAATCACGTTGCACTTCTGTTGTTGACATTGTCCGTGTGTAGATTTGCAAAATTTCTATTCTTTGTTCTTTGCTGTATGGAGACATGATGAAAATTAAGGGTTTGCAATGAAGCAAAAATCAAATGTCAAGCTGGTTCGTAAATAGGATACCAAGTATCTTAGTGTGCCATAAAAAGGTTTTTCTTTCGAGTAAAACAAGTTTCAATATCCTAGAGTTAATAGTTTTCGGTTTATTAGCAAATCAAAAGGGTCAGTTGCTTCTAGGACACCCTGTACTACGTCTGAAGTAATAGGGGTTCTACTCGTACGTCTGGAGTAATGTGGTTCTACTCGTACGTCTGGAGTAATCGCAGTTCTACTCGTGCGTTTTGAGTAATCGTGATTCTACTCGTACGTCTGGAGTAATCGTGGTTCTACTCGTGCGTTTTGAGTAATCGTGGTTCTTGTGACAGAGCGCTGCTGTTGCTGGGAGTTTTCGCACTGACCACCTCCTTTATAACCTTTCTCACTCTACTGTACTCACACAGAGAAATGAGACCTTCCTATTAAACTATAAAATTTTAGAGCAATTGCTACTGCATACTTTAAACTTACGTATTTTAGGGTCGTTATTCATTTAATGAGACGTGTTTTAAATGATACGCAATCCACGTACACCCTGTAAATATTCCAAGTGTTTCAATTCTCATAACATATCTCGTGCGAACTTAGTCTTATGAGTTATTTAATTGTGTCTACTATGCTTGAGTTTGAAGTTAAATGAGTCATAGAAATTTGGGTAAACTGAATGAAAAAAACATGTCCATTAAAGAAGGGAAAGCTTGAGACCTGGACACCTGAGAGCTCCGTACTCACCTTCTGCAGCGTACGCGTCTGTCGGAACTCAGTACATCAGCTGACACTGTTGGTTAATTAACGAACAGGCGCCTCCACTGGACTAATTAACTATATAATTTCAACGTGTCCACTTTACTTAATTATGTTAATCCACTGTACTCCTCAAACAACTTTCACGATAAGTTTGGTAAAAGTTAAACCATGTTTTTTAAGTGAACTGATAGAACCTCAAGCATGACAAACAATTAACTTAAATGCTATATTTCTCATTGTTCACCATAACTAAAATATTCTTTATGAAGCGTTTTTTAACAACGGGCGTGAAATCACAGGATAAATTTTCCGTACTTCAGCAACGAAAAAAGTATTATTAAGTATTAAGATTTTCATTGAAATACGAGCAATCGAAGGCGCTTTCTTGTTTTTACGTGGGCGACTATCTAGTGGGAACCTCCTCAGCCGTCGACGCTAGCGATGGTACTGCGACCGGTGTTGCCACTCGGAGCACAGAACAGTCAATGGACTTCCTTGACAAAACAAGAAACTCTTAAGATTTGTGAAACTAAAAATGTATTTTTTATACAGAAAGCATGATACATTTATGGAAACTAACTGTAACATTCCTATGTATGAAGTTAAATTCCGGTAGTCTTTTCGACACTAAGTTTTCAGAGACAATTTGGCAAGCCGCTAAAATTCTAACGGACTGGATAAATATCTAGCGAAAAAGAGAGTCTGCGTTGGTGGCAACACTAACTACATTTACGGAGTATGAACAAGAACGTAGAACGTCCGCAGTTTCTGCAAAATGAATATCTTTTGCAGAATTTTTCTTTCAAATTGAGAATGATGATCTCAAAATAACTTATAGTACTTTAATTTCATGAATCACTTAATATGCATTAAGACCACAAATTAAAACAGAATATGACAATACGAGCGAACAACCCATCACACAAGATACTTTGTTGCATCGCAGTAGCAGTCTTCTATCATGAAACGCGTTCATGGTGAACTATTTAACTATCTAATTAGGTCTGTATTAATCGGAAATGTTTCTCAAGAATTGATGTGCTGATCAAAATACAAAGACTAACTTGGATGCATAGGGTGACCTCCAGACGACTTCACAATAGTGCAGGTTTTTCTCGCCATTTTCCCCTTAAAGTCGCTGAACACTTGTTGGATTCTCTTGCATTCCGGCACAAGACCTGCACAAGGTTATATATCCCAATAAATTAATTGTGCCATATGCAAATAAGTCACGGAAATTGATATCTGTAAGGTAAAGCCAAAATTTAATGGTGTCGTCTACTACAATGTCACAACCAGCAGTAGATTTTCATGAACTGAACCGACTCTGTTGCTAATAATCAGGCTTTCCCTCAAGCTGCTTCTGCATCCTCGCCTCCCTTGTTCCTGGACTCATAGGACACCTAAGCTTTGACCTAAACATCCCAAGTGACGATGGGGATCCTCAAAAACTATGGAGATCTTCGGAAAGAACCTCAGAGACGATGGACATCGTCAGGGACATGGAGACTATCACGGAGATCCCGAGGCACGATGCAAGGAAGCATCACGTCCTTTGTTTCACGGAGGCCCAGTATTAGGCCGCCTGTTTTCAGTGCTCAGTAGTGATGCTTAAAACACATGCTAAGTACTTGACTGTTTACGTTCGCTTCGATAAGAAGCGGTGGCTGCACTAACGTATAATAAGAATGTCAATATTTCCAGCGTACATCAACACTTGCAATGCGTTGCACATCTATCCTTCATTTAGAGAATTGATATTTTCAATAGCGTTCTCACTAGACTTTCACTAGAATATTTCCAGTTTCATTGTAAGAAACTGCACCTAACCGCGATGAATGTTGGTAAAAATTATCTGAAAGTAAAAAAATGTTTTTTAATTATTATTATTTTTTTTTAGAGACGCTTTCAGTGTGAGGGTAAGCAAGTCTCCCTCGTTTCATTAACTCAATTTCTGCTGCATTTCTCTGCGTCCCTAAATACTCAAGAGGAACTTCACTACGAAATATATGCAAGTGACAGAGTGAACAACTAGTAAACAGTCAAAGATGTGAATAGAATTAATTTCAAAATTAACGTATAAATACAATACCAAGTTCACTACATGAATTTTTATCACTCAGATTTTCACATATATCTACAAAAATGAAACTGTATCTGTTTTTGTAAAGCAATTTCATAATGACGCGATTACTGATACTCCATTCATGTGTTTATCTCATGAAAAACAAACATCGTCATCGCCATTAAGCGTCCAATGACGGACACTTAATGTCTGCGTCTGTATATTAATGTCTATAAGATGCGTCTGTATAATGTATACGTTCGTTCAGTATGTGAATATTAATATATATATATATATATATATATATATATATATATATATATATATATATATATATATATATATATATATATATATATATATATATATATATATACGTATATATATATATATATAATTATAGTGTCATATATCATGTAAACTCTACGGATTTTCAAATACTCATTTAAATACCTTATCAACCTTATTCATTTCAGTGCTGATGTTTCTTTGAATTCATTTCAAGATTATCTCTATTTCTTCCGTTGATAATTCAGTTAGTTGGGTTGAACGGGTACTTGATTCAACCAGGCTTCCCTGTGGACGCATGATTTAATACGTAAAGCATTTTAAGTTTTTGCTGATGTCAAACCTACGCTCAAGTTAATTAAGCTCGATGAAGCTGTTGTCAGCCTGGAGTCAGTGTCCTGTACTGATGCAGTGCCTCTGTTGTTCCGTGGCCAGTGGGAGCGAACTGACCTGGTTGTGTAGGCCGTCTCCAAGGCCTTAAGTCGTTTACAATTCCAATTGCTTCAAATTTCAGCTGCCCTAATTGACTTAGAAATGCACTTCAATTGCTCTAACCATTGGCCTAAAAATTGGCTTAGCAATTGGCCTAGCGATTAATTGGTTTAGAATTGCAATGGGCTTAAATCATTTAAAATTACACGCGCTCTTCACAGGGGATAGAAATAGAATTGGATTCCACGAAAAAGGAGAAAGGAATCAATGTTCTCGACTATCTGAAATGAGAATTTACAATTCTCATCTAATCCTATGGTTCAAATATTGGTGTACTCTTAAAATGACACTTTGATCACTCATTTCACTTGTATTTTCATCCGTTAATTTTTAGTTTTAGAATGAAATAGAGAAATATTCGAGTGGGCTGCCAGTACTTCATATTTCTGCAGGTGATAGCATTTAAGTTGAATAATAATATGATGATATGAATGTATAGCAATTCATAGCAAATTCTGGTCACATTATTTCCATCGCCTATTTTCTCATTTTTCTAAATTTACTTTGGGGCTTTCTAGAAATTTATCTATCAGCGTTCACGCATTCTATTATCCTCTAGATAACACAAAATATTGCCCACCATATTCATCCTGCTTCATGCATCAGTTTACGTTCTGGCCTATACTACATACTTTCTATGTCACTACATAAACCCTATTAACTGCATTGCTTCACAGTTCAAGAATTAAGCTTAAATGAAGCCACAGATTCTATATCACTGAGCTGACTGTGCAAAGTCTGTGGCTTCATTTCCAGAGTTGTGGTTTTCTGCTGCAGGCTCCAAATAGTCCTACAGCTGGTGAAGAATTAAATAATATCGGTATCGAATATTCTCGGACTTGAATGTTTAAGTAAAGTACACATAGTGGGAATGCTTGCTAAAATATTTCATATTATTTGTAATATTTGGTAGCGAGTACATACGTGAATAGAGATACAGTAGATTATACTGGGATAGCTCTGCAGCTTATTCGATTCATTCAAAGCAAAGTGGGAACTGAATTAGAAGAATTGGTATAGAGTTCTGACGTCCCTGTTGCACCAAACTTTATTGTTCAACACTGTTCGGGGTTGCATGCTCAACAGCTTTGAAAATATGGGATTAATTGCAGTTATTTTTCGTCATCCCGGAGTTTCACCCTCGTTGTTAAATATTCAAGTTTATTATTCAGTAACTGTACCTCACAAATTATCCTACCACAACCTCTCATGCCTAAGCGCTCCACGACCCCAACTACTGCTCTTCACTTAGGAATGAAAGCTTTTGTGTCAGGTATGATTGGGATCTCTAGCTGATACACAGCTGCTTGACTATGCAGTCCCCGAGCAATACGTCAGTGTTTCTACTGATTTTCATCCCATATTTTCATTATTGTTATACGGTCCCCGTACAATATGTCCATGTTTCTTCCAATGGTAATCCCCCATTGCCAATATTGCCATGGGGAAAAAGAGCATGCCAACGTAAAACTTTTTGTTGTGAGGCTGATTACTATTGTTTGTTGTTGTGCAAGTAGTTTAAATTATAAGATCAGCTGAACTACATTCACCTTCATTACAAATTTATTATTTACGTACTAATGTGAGTATGAATTTCATAGATGCATATTGTGATCTTTTGAAACTCGTGTACTGGTCTACAATAAGTAGGTAGCTTCTATATTTTCTGCAAGATTAAGCATGTCATATCAAAGCTGCATGTACTTGATTTGTGTAACTGCTTTCGCAGTTTTCAATGTATTTTTTCTCAATATTTTTCAATTTAAACGTACAAGCTCGCCAGTTGAATGATCTCATATACAGTACCAGCAAATCCCTGCTGCGGGCGGTGTAAAACTAACTAATACTGTTGGCTTCATTAATCCTTCAGGGAACCACAAGATGTTGCAAGGTAACAGGAAGCACAAATGTACGTTCAAACAAACAGAGATCATAACTAGTTAAATATAAATCTCTCTCTACTGGTGAAATTGGTTTATGAGACAGGAGTCTACTGGTGCAATTGGTGCATGTGACAGGGAACTGTCCACTGGTGCAATTGGTGCATGTGACAGGGAACTGTCCACTGGTGCAATTGGTGCATGTGACAGGGAACTGTCCACTGGTGCAATTGGTGCATGTAACAGGGAACTGTCCACTGGTGC